>JANPYM010000012.1:1042583-1226985 GCA_025890175.1 Ciborinia camelliae
ACCCCCCCCCCCCAAACATAAATTTCCTTTTGCATCTTCTTTCCATTCAATCATTCTTTCATACCACGTAGCCACAAATAGTCTCATATCAGGATATCCTTTTTCTTCAGGTACTCTGGATCGGAAATTCTAATTCTTTTTCTGATACGTCGGGATTCGCTTTTACGCATCGGTTGTCGGATTAATCACGGAGAACATTATGGCGAACATTGGCGGAGACATTATGGAGGACATTATGGAGAACACTATGGCGAACATTGGCGGAGACATTATGGAGAACACTATGGCGAACACTGGCGGAGACATTATGGAGGTCGATGCGGAGGGAGACGATTTGACGGATATTGATGAAAATGTTCAGGAGTGGATTAAAGAAACCAAGGTTGATGACTTGCCATCATCCGCGCAAGGACTCAAGGATGAACTTGCACATTTTCTTGATGAGTCAGTACTTGTTGCATTCTCGACCCATCTTATGCTTCCAGGGGAGGCCCATCCGACGATCACTTTCGAAGTCCCCACCAGTTTGCATATGGATAAAGGTTCCTATGTTTCAATTAGAATGGAGCCGCGGCACCGCAGAATTCAAAAGAGTCTTTTCAAAAAGGCAAGGGGCGTGGTTCATTATCCTGAAACTCCTAATTCTAGGCGATCTTGGAGAATGCCCGCAGATGCATTCAGACAGGAAGACGAACGCTGGAATCGATCCCTGGAGCAGGCGGTAAAAAGGGTAGAAGTGGAACAAGGTCTTGAGGCCAATACTTTTGTGCTTGAACTGTATCAACTAATCTTGTATGGAGCTGGAGCCAAGAAAGAGTCATGGTGAGTATTTGGCCTATTCCTCGACACTTCGTATTGGCACCGTTTTTAATGTATATGTATAGCGAAATTGAAGGTCTCGACTTTGGATATCTCGACATTATATTACCATTCCGCAAGAGAGGCGAAATGTGTATTCTAGACATCGATGGGAAGGAAACCAAATGGTCGATGAAGGATTTGAAGTTGGGCTACTTCTCTCATGCTTGGGTAAGTTATCTCTAATCATGTCTACACCCTTTGTTATGGCTAACCCCATGTGAAGTTTACCGGACATGAAATTACCACTTCGGCATATTGTGGCGAAATAATGACCCTTCGTTATAAACTAAAGCCCACAGTGCCAACAATGAAGAGTAAGTCTCCGCACAATATATATACCCTATTGGGCTCTTTCACTTGAATACCTAAGAATAAAAGCTTCTTGGACTAATGCTCCCCAGGGCCTATAGATGCATTCAGCTCATCTTTATCTCAGCTCGAAATAATGCTTAGCAAATGGAAAGAAAACTCCTCGGTTGACAATGCCATGTTGGGGTGTGTTCTGAGTAAAGAATATCCGAATAGCTTGGCATATAACAAGTTGAATTTGATTGATCGAAAACTTGTCTATTTAATCACACAGGCATACACCAATCTTGGATTCGTCGGGTACCTCGTAAATTCTATACACTCGGAAATCATCACGAATGAAGAACAAGAGGGTTTAACTCAGGATATTCCATTCGCTCCTATATACTCGGAAATGATCATGGATGAAGAACAAGAGGGTTTAATTCAGGGTGTAGGATTTGTGGATGCGGGAGATGAGCGACCTGAGGCACCGAGTAGACCTAAGAAGGTATATCGTAGAAGTTCGAGAAGGGTTCTTCTGACATCATCTATGACTGAACTCGACGGCAATACTTGGTTTGCCAAACCAGTCTTCGAAATAGAAAATCTTCTCCAGAAAGATGTTTTCAGAAGCAACGAGAATGAGATTGAGATATATGAAAAACAGGGCAGGGGTTTTCCATTTGAGTATAGGCGAAGCGTATGTTTGGCCCCTATTTACCTCAGAGTCTCTCAACACTTGCTAATAGAACTTTAGATGATGGTCTTTATGCCTAGACCGTCTCAAATGACCTGGTTTCTTAGCGATGCTGCATCAACTATTGATGTTGCAAACAAACTTCTGGAAGCCTCTGCATGGTTGGATCCAAAAAACATCGAAGATTTGTCGACCATATGCAAGCAGGTGCTTCCAAATCCATGGAAGTCAATTCCACAAGGCCGCGAAGGAGAACTATTCTTTCGAATTATCAGGATGCTAATCGATTTTGATTGCAAATCAATTTTCGCAAATGCTTTTCCAACTTATTTCTCGACACTTAAGTGCAGAGATCTTAAAAACGTGTTGATCCGATCGCATGGTGCCGATTGGTTTCTCAAGATGTAAGTTCTATTACCACAAGATCTATTTGATATCAACACATGATCTCAGGCTCACATAAGACTAGGGTTGGGGAGCAAATACCAAAAATGGATTCTTTCCAAATCAAACATCAAGCCATCACAGCCGAATCGCAATATCACAAATCAACGGCATGGCGTGATTTTCAATACAAACAAGCGGTAGCTTCTTTGGGATTGTTTCCTGAACAAGAGGTGGTGCCACTTCTTGAAGTCATCCATACTTGGGCTCCAAGCCGAATTTCTAGAATGTGAGTTGAGATTGAAACATCTCTCGTGCCAGGTGCTAATATATAAATAAATAGAGTTCTTCCTATTATCAAGAATAATATTGGCAGGAAACTTCCGATGTTGGCGATTCTGATCGAGATTTCCAAAATCTGTTTCTCATCTCATGATGATCAACCGGGACTCAATATGATTTTCCAAGAGGCTTTCCCAAGTATAGAAGGTGCACTTCGGCTCCATTGTAACACCGGTATCATATTGGACAACCGAGCAATTGCTCCGGGGGATTTGGCCTCTATATTCTGTTTTGCGTACAAGCTCAAGATGTTTCGTGAAACGGAGCGGTTCTTTTATTCTCTATCCAACCAAATTACAAGGTTCCATCCCGCACAGGCCGAAGCACTATTTAGCAATTATTACTTCCCTTTCCTTCGTTCTTGTGGCCAATCCTTAATTGCAAATGGTTTATCATCGGATCTCAACTCGCGGATCTGGAGCCTATTGTACTTCAACATCACCAGCTGTTATATTGTCAAGAGTCAGATTTTGAAACCGACACCAGTGGGTAACTGGATCCGAAAGTCTCGAGGATGTGGTTGCTGCACAGATTGCAAAATGGCAGATGCACTCTTGAGCGATCCTTTACAGGAATCTTTTGGCTTATATGTGGACGAAAAAAGACTAGCACATCTGGGCGAGAGGCTTAGCCTCGATCGAAATGATAAGATCGTGGTATGGCAAGTCCCGCAAGAAGTTCAAAACCCTAAAGAATTCTGCCTTATGGTGCAAAAGATAGAATTGCCATTCAATACCCGCATGGACGCTTATGCCGAGGACTGTCTTCTGGTCAAGAAATTCATTCTAGAGGCGTTGGGCGAAGAGATTGCGAAGTTGGCGTTCGGAGAGCATTACTCAAACATATTGAGTTTGCAGCCGGTTTTTACTCATCAACTTCCCTAAACACCCCCAAAAACTGTTGGAAGCTCGAGTCTATCTCCTCAAATCAACGACAACATCTTGAGCGTCCAGGCTCCCAGAAATATGCGCAAGTCCTTACGCGAATGCTTCCAAAATGGCAATGATGCGGGTGACGATGAAGGACGGAGAAAAATGAGAAGCACCTGAACGACTCGGAATAGGTTCTCAAGGGCGTACAGAACCAATCTTGTTGGTATGGTTGGCTGAATGGCTGGCTGGCACATGAATTTATGAATTCTATCTAGTATGTAATTATTAGCCGGTTGGAAACGAAGTAGGGCGTATCTGCTCCTACCAAATTTTTGTTTTGGTGATGGAGTAACTTCGGGAACTATAAAAAGCCCGGGTGCGTATTTGGTACATGCACCAGCGAAGAAGAATGGGTATAACAGCGAGGAGGAGGGGGAGGATATAGGATATATATGTAGTTACCGCGTTTTTGTATATAAAGCTACATTGAGTAGATAGTTGGCGTTTTGGTGTGTATATAAAGCTACAGTTAGTGGATAGTTGGCGTTTTGGTGTGTATATAAAGCTACAGTTAGTGGATAGTTGGCGTTTTGGTGTGTATATAAAGCTACAGTTAGTGGATAGTTGGCGTTTTGGTGTGTATATAAAGCTACAGTTAGTAGATAGTGACGAGAGCAGATTGAATAAAACTTTCCTCGTGCTGCAACAATAGGCAACTTCTATTTTGCCTAGAATCATGGGCCAAGTTCTTCGTCTCATTCTGTGATGGTATGGGCCAATGTCTATAGGATAACACAATGAGACCTGGGAAGCATTGATCAGAGTGATGGAAAGTTTGATTGGTTGACGTCCACCCTCATTCTAACCAGAGTCCCGGCAGTCATCGATAACGGTTGAAAATAAGGGTTGAAATCTCAATCTTTGCGTGGGAAACGGTCTATGCGGATGCTTATTAGTCAGTCAATGGGATCCTAGCCGGGCGTGTAAGAGTCAAGGGCACCCGGACATCGGTACTTTCTCTTCTAGTGGGGCGACCTCTTAAATCATCGAGTTATCTTATAGATACAGATTATTTGATATTATATACCTAATTAGGTATATTTGTTCATTTCTATATACAACTCGTCTTGCTAGAAATAGCTGGAGGTACGGCAACTCGTAACCAACAACCAAAAACTAATAACAATGAACACGTGAATCTACTTGGAAGACCGTTGCACATCTATAGCTTCCTGATGAGCCACACGGCGTTCCATATATAACTTCATGCTTAGGGCTCATAGATATTGTACGATCGTTACGATGGGCTAGCTTGCAGGTGTCATAACAATTGAGATTGCCGATGTGAGCGTTCTGTAAGAGTTATTATATAATGGGGTTAGGGCTATTTTCAATAGAAATGGGTATTTACCTGGTATAAACAACAATGAGAGCCATCATCGAAGAGACATTGACAATACTTGCAAGCTTGTACGCTGACAGTGGCAATGAGGCAGAGAGCGATGGAGGGTGTGAATTTAACCATCTTGGTGATTGAATGAGGACGATTCGCTCGATTTAAAAGGAGTAAGAGTATACCTAGGCGTTGGTTGTTGGTTGTTGGTTGCCCAGGTGGTTTGGCTTGGTTTGGTCTGCAATATCTCCAAGTAACCTTTAAGGAAAAGGAGAAGAAGAATGGAAATGATTTTAATTGAATACCTTCAAGCAACCTCAAGTATATTGAGATTATAGGGGATTAAATATCTATGGTTTGGTACTTTTCCCCTTCTATACTTAACTCTTATCAAAATTCTTTTACCTAAAAAGAATGTTTGATTTTCTTATGATTTCCATATTAAAACTTGGCAATCTCTTGTTGATATTACCTTCATGGTAATACTAGTGTCAATCAACATTGGTATACAGCATTGTTGGAAAATGTATGCTTTACTCGGGGTTACTTGAATGGTTCTGCATCGGATTTTCGATTCGTATAAGGCTATACAAATTGAAAGATTATTGTTTATTTTCTACAGTTATATATATGACCTTATCGGATCGGAAAAACCTTGGTTCCGTATTATATAATCTTACAATGCTTTGGACAATTGTGTTATACCTTCTTATATCTCCCCTCAAATTTTATTCCTCCCCTACCACCCTATTATTGAACATTATTACAGTACATTATTAAAGGACATTATTATAATCTAAGATTTTATATAAAGGGGCTTTTATATTCATCTTCTCTCTTCATATTCTCTCTTCAAGTTATCTTTATTATCCAGTAGAAAATCTGAACCTCATCATGAATCCAAACAAAACAAAGACTTTTATTTTAAGGACAATGCAAACACATTGAAGAAAGGGGGGGGGACTCTTATCAAGAAAGCACAGGAACTAGACCAATTTGACGAATTTGAAGTTGCTGTCACAACCCTCCATCGCAACCAGTATCATACTTACCAGTCTTCCGACAAGAAATCATCTCCACCATCTACCAAACCTTTCTCATTTTTCTCCCCATCAAAATTCATCTCAACTGTCTGATGGTACAAATGGAAACCCCTCGCATCCCTCCCCCCCCTTCTCTCAAATACCTCCCTAGCATCCATCTCATCAATATCCATATCATCCTCTCTTCTATTTTCCACCAAGCTACCCTCGTCATTTTCTTTTAGTATTTTTGTAGTCATGGGGGGCATCTGAAGGTCGGTTAAGGTTGTAAAGATGACAAAGACGACGAAGACTCTCCTTCACCTGCCCCTTCCCATTCTCTTTCTCCTTCTTTACTATCCTCAAAGTCGTAATCGCGTCTGAAGTTTGATATAATGGGTGAAGACTTAGAAATGTTTGATGAAGTTGAAACTTCAGTATTATAACTAGTCCTATTGTTGGGAATAGATCGGGAATGATCTGATGCTTTGCCAAGTACCGGCGCCATAGAGTTTGGCTTAAAGGATTCGATTTTATACTGTAACGGGAAAGGTTTATGTTTATGGGATGTAGGTCCTGTTGGTAATATCCCATCAGGTTGAGACGCAAGTTTCGTTTTTAGTCGTGGGGAGGTGGGACTTCAGAATGATTGTAATGTCGGTTGTTGCCGCTGGCGGTAGAGGGGTATTTGCGATTTCAATGAACTTGTTACGGTGGTGGAAAAGCTAGTGGTTTTGTTGGATGATGCAACAATTGGCGTAGATAGACGGTTGTTAGAATCCAGGGGATGAGATGAAGTCTCAATGGAACGCACTTCCGCCGATGAAGACTCCAAAGAAGAAGATAGTAAAGATCGTGATGAACTTGAAGATGTCGACTTTATGTCATAAATTAGCAACGCTTGGATATATCCCTTAAGGCTTTGAAAAGCAACAGCGTAAATACTCACCTCTCCTCTGTTTACCCCCCCCGGACAACTCTTCATTGGCATCTTCAAAAAACCTATTAAAAATCTCTACCAACCTCTTTATCATCCAATAAAACATAACCAACAAAGCCATGCAAGAAAAATAACCTAGATACAGTCCCGTATTTGTGGATTTCTTCCATCCCCTCCATTCTTGCCACAATATCTTCATCGCCCTGATGAACGAAGTCTTTACCAATTCCCACATACTAGCGGGCTTCTTATATAATCTTGCAGGAACCAACAGGACTATTTCCTTGCAAGCATCGATGAAAGATAATTTCGAAAGATTCGGTGCACCCCACTCAATGACTACTCCCCCTGCTTCATTATATTGATAACCGAACCCCCAATTCGAGTTTGAATTTAGATATTTGCCGAGTTTATTCAGCCATTGATTGGGATCGGTTTGTATGTGAAAAAGCTCAATTAGAACTTCCTTGTATGATAGAAGGTCGAATGGTCGGATATCGCATATACTTATGTGTCTGCCACCGGGTCTTCCCATGTAATAGGCACTATAAGATGCTAGATGTACAAGTCCTGTATACCTCGCAGTGCACTGGCGTTAAGATGCTGCTTGTAAAAATACCAATTTTAACTAATGAATCTATAAATCTAGTCAAGTCATTCAGCAAATTTTACTACGAACTGTAACCAAAAGAGCATAAGGGACATCTATTGACTACCCGACTTAGAATCTATGGATGCTATATAGACACAAATCATATGCGGCACTAAGGCTAAAATGAAGTAAAAGAACTACTACACGAATGACCTATATGCAGTTTCCGTCATATGGACCCAAAAACAACCATCTGTAAAAGTACATGATCTATTCCCCCCGGATCGAATGATAGCGCCAACCCTAGTCCCATGAACTTAAAGGTTATATGAATCAATAACAAGACTAAAAGACTGGAGATGATCATCAGTAAAACTGGAATGTGAATATTGCCATCAGGAGCAATTGAAGTGTTGTTATCCGTTGTGTTTGAACCTTTGAAGATTTCAGTCGTGATCGTGGTTGTGGTTGTGACAATGTCATAAGGATATGATGATATGAATTCGTATAGATTTCTCATGTAGCTATCAAGCGTAATCTGTAGTTGTTGACTTTCTTTGCTTTTCTTCTTAATCATCGAAGATTCGTATATTATTTCTCGAAGATTTATCAGATCATTAAAATTTGCTTCATTGACCTGTGCAAAGTCTTTGAGCTGATTCCATGATTGAAAGAGCTCCTGATACTGATACTGAATCTTTCTTTGGTCTTGGGGATTGTATATGGATGAATCAAGATGACGATGCCGATGACTTTGACTTTCGATATAGGAGTACTCTAGCTCTGGTTGCTTGAAGAAATCTTCTTTTATGGTAGGATTATCGCATTGCCATTGGTTATAGTAGGTTTGGAGATTTTGTAAAAATTTATTGCTTAAGAGTTCGAACCTTTGATGTTCTTTTTCCGTATTTAGAATGATATTCATGATTTTGATATTGATTATTTATTGTTAGAGGTACAGAGATAGAGACGTGGAGAGGTAGAGATCCAGAAGTAGAGAGATATAGAGGTAGTAGAGGGGTAAATATCTAGATAGATAGATACTTTAAAGGTTGAATATTATTTGAAAGATTGTCGGTAGTTCATACTGCTAGATACTATAAATAGTATTCGTTCAAAGCAATTTGTTATATGGTATTGTATTATGGATTTAAACAGATTGAAATTGATGAATGGAATATCCTTTTTTTGTCTCTTTGTCTATTGACTATTATCCAAATAAGATTTAATAATCATTCTTTTCATTTAAGTTCGATTCATATAAATAAACATTTTTTCTCATATGCTTTAGTTCTAGATTAATCATTGGCAGTCAATTATAAAAGATAGATAGGAATATGTATTTATTTTGTTTGTTTTTTCATTTCTCTTACTAACTTCAACATATCTATACTATGCCGGTGACCATTAGGAATATTAGAGGTAAATTGGGCTGGGAACAAGATATCTTGCTATTTAACGTCAATCAATATGGATGGAGGAGTTTACTCTTTGCCATCATTTTAGATTGTTTTTATTGTTCTTATCCTTCATTTCTATAAACTTCCTCACCAACCGCATCTTCAAAAGAATGAACTAGATGATTCATTGGAGCCATCTCCTTCTATGGCTGATCTCCTCCGCCGAAATCCCTCCACGTTAGAATTTTCTCTACTCTCGAGATAGGTACGAGCTTCCAAGAGATGCATCTCACGGCGTTTCTCGTCATTCATGATCCTCTCTCTAAACGCACTTTTATCCGTGGTCATGATGATACCATAGTAATATGCCTGAGCTGGACAACCAAGCCACATGAGAAAGTCGACTGTGCTGAGCTCTCTATGACCAAATCCGATCGGCCTCGAGACATCTTGACGTAGTTGGGCGAAGAGTTCATCATCCTTGGCAAGGCATGCCTTTTTGACGAGCTTAATGCACACGTGGATCCAGTTAAACATAGCATCAGGATCAAGGGTACCATGGTGGTGTCGAAATTCTACGGTACGTTTGTTATTGGTAAAAGTGATTTTGTGACTTTCAAAGTTGAATGCCAGAGGACCAGCATCTGTGAAATCTCGAAAATCACTAACCAGTGAGGAAAGGTCAGTATATTCCAGAATATACTCCAGAGTGTCAATTCAAGTGAGATCAAGATGACTGAATCCAAATTTAGATTGTGAAAGAGAACGACAAACTTGTTTGCCACTCGTTCTCGAGAAAAAAGCAACATAATCTGGGGTTCATGCGTATATGTAATTTCTATCAGGTTACGGAGTATGGGGAATTTAAATTCGTTGTATGAGTTACCTACGTGAACATGTAAGCTTGTGGACTGGTCATCGCGAACTCTGTTGTTTCCCCTTACCGTTTTTAAAACCGTTTTAATGGCTTCCAATGCCAGCTTGCTGTAGTGGTATGGAGGGAAACTCATCTCCATACCATTTTTTGTAGCGTTGGTCCCAAACTTGATCCCCATCAGTATCCCGCTTACCAATACTTGGGTCGATTTTCAAAATCCAACAAGTTTGATACTGCTCGTCTGTCGGCGAGTCAGGAGATGTTAATTCAACTGCTGCTGGAATTCCAACAGCTTTTGATTTCTTTTTGATATTGACGTTGATAGGGTCTTCTTCGTAAAGTTTCGAGCAATCTGCCCCGCGAGGATCATTGGGATGGGGATCGACCTCACCTATATGCCTCGTAGCTAAGACATATTAAATATCGACCCCAATTGTAAGGCTACTTTAGCTGGTGTAGTTGGTGATATAGCTTTTGTAGACATCTTGTTAGATTAATAAGACTTGAATGGACTGTCTGAATGTGTTGTATGTATATATTGTATGATAATGGAGCTGCCATAATCACAAATCTATGAAGGTATGCTGTCCCTGTATAGATATAACAATGTTATTTCATTTAAAGAATAAAAATATCTAAGACTTTCTTTCATAAATTGAGACAATAGGCTAACAACTGACCGTCAATTTGATCAATTGAAAACAAAGACTTGTGTAGACAATTCTTTATTCCTAATTAAAGTTACGTCAAGGTCAGGGCTGAGTACTTGTACCCTATCCGGGGCATTTGATCTCTACGGAAGGGCACCGATATTCTTTGAATATAGCAAGGCGGCAGCCCTCTACCACTTTAAAACCTGCGGGTGATCTTTTGATATGCTACTAGTTATTCTGAATATGGAAAATTTAATCATATTATATGATTTGTGAGGACATAGTGCGTATATATTCGAGATGATCGTCACTACTTTAGCGAAATACCAGCCTTTAGACCTTACGTACTAACATTAGTGGCAGGGTATTAACTTAAACTACCCCACAAGACATAGAAAGATAGTTAACTTCCGGCTACCCTACCCTTTGCCCAGTTTTGCCCTAGTTTCGACCAATATCAGGTGGTTCTAGTATGCATATCTAGGTCCTCTGATCTTGGGGTCAAAACCTCCAAGGGGAAGCTCGGTATGATCAATGAATCTATTCTTTGTTATAAATATACGTCACTCATAAGATATGAAAGAGGAAAGTAAAGCCCACGTGGATGAAATTTCAAGAGATCCTCGGAATTGCCGACAAAGTTTAGGCACAATAGGAAGGAGACCAAGTGGTTGAGCAAAGTGGTGGAGGAAAGTGATTTCTTTAAGGTGACTTTGTTTTTGTCTCGGTATTAGATAAGTTAAGAGTTTGATTAAAGCTAAGGCAAATACCTGAAATAGCATCATTTTGACCTTTGATACCTCAAATAGCATATGTAAGAGGGGGGGAGGGGCAAAGCAGATAAGGGGAAGGGGGAAGGGGGAAGGGGGAAGGGAGGTGGGGTGGAAAAGAGAAGAAAGGGGAAATATTCAAAATAGTATTATTTTGAAATTTAATATCTCAAATAGTATATAAATGAGGATTAGAATAGCATATTTTATTTTTTCTTGGACTCAAATAACATATAAATCGAGATTTGAATATTACAATATTACAATTTTATTATTTTTGAATTTCAAATATCATATTTTTCCAAAACTAATTAGTATCATTTGTATTTTTTTAAGACTGAAATAGCAACATATGCTATTTGAGGTCGAAAAGGAAAGTTCCTATGCTTTCAGGTATTTGCCGTTGAAGCTATTGTCAGATATGGCAAATCTACATTTTTGCTTTTCTTGCACAATTACTTTCTTGGTCCACTGGAGTAGGAAGTCTTTGTACGATCATGCAGCATATAAAAGTATTTACTGGTGATTTATTTGGTGTCTATTCCCAAGTACCGGTTTAAAATCAATTCAAGAATTGAAGATATTTTGTTCTTAATATTTTTGAAAAAGAAAGAGTAACCATGGCTCCAGTCATGCCAGTGATGTTACTTGAACGTGCCGAACCAGGCAGTCCACAAACCGATACCGCGCTCAGTCAACTACCCGAGTCTGTTCTTTCGAAGATTGGAGCACTTGCCCCTCCCGCAGGTGTAACACCCAATTTCGTGGATCCAGATGATATAGGTGGAGTTCTTATAGCTACTTCATCTCTTGGGATAACTATTTTGATAATATGCGTTGGCATTAGAGGGTGGACCATCTTCAAGCTTTTAGGCAAACCGATAAAATGGGCCTGGAGCGATGTGACTTTCATTTTTGGTGTCCTCTTCTCATTAACTACATTCATTACCTTGATATTGGCCGTGACTGGAACTGGCCAACTCGGTGTTCATCAATGGAACGCTCCATTGTCCAAGATATTTGTGAGCATAATCTGTTTCTAAATCTTTACACTCACAAGTGTTAATCTCATTTTTATCCTCTGTCTTCTATGTAATCTTTAGTTCCTAACGAAGCCACGATTCTTCATCCTCCTCCAAATTCCTATCCGGTGATCAATTACTGACTTTCGTACCATGTAGACCCGACACAACATTATTCCTCAACTTATGATGGGATTCCTGACCCCTTTCTCCCTGGGCTTTGTCAAGATTACCATTTTTCTCACATACATCGAGCTATTCTCCAGAGCTCGCTGGATCAAAATATCGTGCTGGATTGGTGCCTCACTGTCCGGGGCGTTCTATATCGCTATAGTTGTCGCCTCTGTTATTTTACAATTTCCTCATGGACACGAGACAGTAAGCACATCCCTTTTTTGATATCATATCCAAGCATCTGAAACTCGAACCGAATATTCCAATTTTGGTATTTTCTTTCCTTCCCGATCTAGAGTTGGGTCCATACTTCTCTCCATAACATTTCGTATGGGATGTGACTAATTCTCCAATTCAATAGTATGTCGAGCACTTATTCTCAGCTGATAGCAACCGGGCTATCAAGCTTAGTATACCGACAGCTGCTGTAGGCATGGTCATAGATATATATCTATTCATCGTACCATTAGTTGCAGTAAGTAGCTTAAACATGAAACGCCGGAAGAAAATTGGTGTAGCATCGCTTTTTGCTACTGGATTCGTGTAAGTAATATATTGGACCTCCGAGCTTTCTTTCGCCAACCAGGCCGACTAATTACCTGGAGTTGTTAAACTTCTACCCACCTCCCCTCTATTTCCCCCCCCGAGTCTTCTACAGTGAATTGCCTTATAATTACTGAATCATCCTCGTTCAAGAATCTAACTATTTAACTAGAGCCATTATAGCATCGATAATAAGCCTTATATATCGTGCAATTCTTGACAAGAATGGGGATTACACGTGGAACCTTGTGGCTGTCTGGGCAGTGGTCAGTATCGAGTTACTTATTGGAATTATAATTGGATGTATACCGCACATTACCAAATTTTGGCGTCGATACAAGAAATTATTTTCTAAAGTCGGCTCCTTTTTCATATTCTGTCTTTGCTGCCGCTGCATATCCTTCAAAGGTATGGATGCGGAGTCATCTTGTATGGGGTCTGGTAAGAGTAGAGAAGCATCTGGGTCTCCCAATACACCACGGAAATCTGGGAAGAATAATAAATCTGAGAGACTATATCCGTGTTTGGATATTTCAACTCAAGGTTGAACTATAGAAGAACCCAGAATTTATAATATTGGCGGAAGGACTTGAATGAAAATCGGGACACGGTAGAAAAATGCAGAACGGAGCATGATCTAGTATTATAGCACTCAGGCGTACATTTTTTTGGTAATTGCAAAGGCGGAAAGAGAAGAAAAGAAGACATATTAGATTTTGAGATCTAGATGGAAGAGCTCTAAATCTACAAACTAGGAGGGGGCTGACGGAATTGCGTCGTATCCAACAGTTTTGAGGGTGAGGAGATGGTGCGAGAAAGATTTCGAAATATATAGAAATTATGGTTCAAAATGTCGTAGAAAGGGATATTGTTCTTTACAATAAAAGAATTGTAAAATATGTTGGTGGAGGAAACTGATATACAACCGTTGATGTCTTAAAAAGATATCGCATTACTTAATGCATAGGGTATATCTCCGTCGCCTTATGGCCCGAAGGATATTTCAAGGTTTCGGTAGCTCGATTGTAGTAATTCACTCTTTCACGTTTGTGGTAAAGTATATCCACATCCTTTTCTAAACTGGATGTAGATTAATCTTCCCGAAGCAGAGTTCGTAGAAACCAATTAGTCTGATCAAGTTGCAATTCCACTTCCACCCACCCGTACTCGGGCGCCTTAACGCAGATTGATTGAATCCGGATTAGTCAAAGGATAGTTACCCAAAGTCTTCCATCATATTGAAAATGTCCGAATTGTATCGAAGTAGCCCATCTCTCTTAGATCAGCAGAACTGCCAATAAGTTCGAGGAAATATTGTGAGCCGAGGCTGCCCAACTGTATGGCCCGGCTGAGAAATCGTGCATGGCCCATAAGGCAAGTGAGAATACCCGAGGTCAATACATTGAGACGGTTTCAATGAACTTACGGGGAGCTGAAGGCATGAGATATCAGACAGCAAGCCGATAATTTTTGTTCACTGGAATTTTGAGAGCTATGCCACCACGGGACTACCACACAACGGCCTCATTCGTCAGTGTTTCCGCTTTCACATTAGATATTTTCATCTCAACAGTTAAGTTAACGACTGGTGTTCTTTCATTTTCATCAAGTTTGTTCATTTCATATATGTAAGATTATGACAAGGGGTTTTTTTGGGGGCTATTTGAGTTACCTTAAAATTTTTCCTAATCCCTCTTGAGTTGTAAAGATTTCGCATCGTTCACCCCTATTATAGATTATTGAACTTATTGTATTATTGTATCGAGCTAGTGTATGTAGAACTATTTTATAACAACATAGATTGAAATGTGGCTCTAATAAAGGAGATTCTTCAGATTTAAGCTTGTTGTTATAAAATAGTTCTACATACACTAGCTCGATAGTCACTACAACGATATAATAAGTTCAATAAAGCGTAACGCATGATCCTGAAGGTATTTTCCTGATATATAACTTTTCAAGGGTGAAGTTGGGGTAGCAGTTGGGAGAGCAGTTGATTGGATTTCATAATCAAATAATGGAATCTAACTACACCTTGCTGCGAGAAGAGAAAATAATAATGTCTAGTTGATGATATTCTGATTTTGAGTAAACAAAAGAATCTCGCTATAGTACTAGTAGTCATATTGTATTTATGTTTTTGTCGAAAAACATTGATCCCCGGCAGTTGAATTCTTGAAATAGCGGGACTGGAGATACCTCTTGGCCAATATATAGCACAGGCTCAATGCTCACAGATTAACGACTGATCTAGAATGGGGGGCTTCTTGCAAGATCCGTAGTGGCAGTCCTTGTTCTATCCATAGTTGTTCCACCCATAGTTCCGCCCATTGTTCCACCCGTGGTGGAAATATCCAGACCCGGGTATAACTTCCGAGGTTTTTTGGGTGTGGGTGTGCTAAGAGACCCCCCAGATGCCTCATTACTTTTCCCAGATCCCATCCTTGCATAGCCACAGCAGAAAGTATATGCTATCATCGATCTAACCTTTGAACCCCGCTTGTGGTATGTTCGGACAAATTTCGCAATATGCGGTGTGCATGCAATGATCATACCAATGAATAGTTCTACTGCAGCAACTGCAAATACTGGTATGCAATTCCACGTATGATCGCCACTCTTATTGAGAATAAGACGATAAACAACACTCAAAATGGAGGCTATGATAGCTCTAATCAATTATCAGTAAATACATATGGATTAAGGAACCAACAAGGGGAAGATCTTATCTGAGCATCTCAAGGACACGGAGCCGGGAGCGAATGCGGAGATATAGAAGTCACAACTAGACTTCCAAGACCTGTTGGGGGATATCCAGTAGATATTTCAGGTTTCCAAAAAAAGACTTACAGGAATCCAGTCGCAAAAACCGATGTTATAGCAATCCTTTTCTGGATATTTATATGTTTCAAAGTATTTATTGCAACCAATGGAACAATAAACAGATATGTGTCGATTCCCAGTCCTACAGCGGCTGTAGGCACACTAAGTTGCTCTGACCGATTGACATTAGCAACGGTGAAGTAGGTTGTGATTGGAAAAGACCAAAGACTTGTACAAATAGTTATGCTTAAATAAAAAGCAAAAGTTATTGTAGCTCCAAGATAGCAGGATGCTTTAATCCAATTCAAACTTGAGAATATTTCGATATATGTTAAGAAAATAGTGATTTTGATTAAGCAAAAAGATATAGGAACAAATAAAGCAATTATAGAGAGTGGAGTAAGAGCGCGGAAAGAAAGAAGCTTGATCACTGGCGAATTCCATTGATGTATCCCGGCTTGGCCGATGCCGGTAACAGATAGCTATATTGCAAAAGAGTCAATAATTGCTTGTACCTAAGATGCAAAAGAATCTGATTATGCTTACAATCATGGCAATAAACATCACCAGCGCAGCGATAATGGCAAGTGCAAAAGTTGTATCACTCCAAGCCCATTTTACAGGACTTGCGAGTTTGAATATCGACCATGCCCTGATAATGACACATATCATCGTGATGATGATCCCAAGACAAGACAGTGCCATAAGGACTCCACCTATAGAATTCGGATTTGTGAAGTTTCGTTTAATACCTGGTGGGGGGTCGAGGGTTGCAATCTGCGAAAGAGCCGATTCTGGCAAGTTTAAGAGCTGAGAAAGATTATACGATCGTGGGCCAAGCTCGGCACGATTGAACAATAATATATTTAATGGAGCCATAAGTATGGATCACCGAAAATAACGAACGTTAAGAATGGCGTTTGATCGCGGGGAGTAGTCTATTCCATACGGAAAGTAGACGGTCGATCACTCGAGGATTCGGAGACATGATGTTCTTCATAAATATCCATGCAATTCTTTCGAGTAAATGGAGGATAAAGAAAATAACCGCGACTAGTAGTAGTTAAATTTATATATAAATTCATTATAGTTCGGGAAATAAATATATAGATAGATATGGCATTTGACTAATCAGCATCAAGCCTCAGAAAGTGCCTAGCTGGGTACACCGAGAAAAAAGAACCGGGAAAGTCTTTGATTCAACAGCTATGCTCAAATATGAGGTAACAACTATGAAATTCCCAGTTTAGCATAAAGTATTCACCTATGGTGAGGGTAAGGTTTTGATGTATGTTAAAAAGATAGTATTCTTCTTGCTCACGTCAAGTACCAAAAAAGTGAAAAGACCAAGTAAAGCTACTGGGATTATATTGCATCGAGTGACCATCTTTGTTGATGATTGAGCATCTCCTCATTTGGCCGGCATTGTCAAGAGCCAATACCAAGACAAGAAACAGACCTGTTGAGGTGAGGGTGGCAAGTGATGAGACCATGTCCCTCCAGCCCAAGTCCATATATGCAATTAGGAAAACCGCCCATACTCTGATGCCAAAATATCGTAACCGCCAATTCAATGCAAACGACCAGTGAAAGAACTCTGCCTAACAACGTCACATTTACAAAGTTGGAAGGCAAGCCCGAAGGGGGGGATAAAGACTCTGATTATCGAAACAATTGGCTCTGGCAACTGTTTGACCTCACTACCGGTTGTTGGATCAGCAAGTTCGAGTTTCATACTGATTGGAGCCAAGGCCAGTGGCTAAACAATAATAATAGTACGCCAATCAATATATATATATATATACATTGAAAGGAAGCCATTGTCGGTGAAATGCAATAGAGGAACAAAGAATATCTCGGGTTTGAACCCTGATTACTTGGATGTACCACAATCCCATAAATAGAGGCATACAAATACCCCCAAACCCCTCTCACAAACAAACTGGTGATAACTAATCCAAAAAGAGAATGTATCCGGAAACAATCCTCGTGAGATGACTTCTAGAACATAGAGACTCGAAAACGTGTATGTGAGCTGAGCTAGACCCAACGTATCTGAATCATTCCGACTAAATATTTACTTCAGAAGAAAGAAACTTCTCATAATAAAGAAAGAACCAAGAGGCACACAAGAGAATCAACGAGGGACATGGATCATTAAAAATATGAGTCAAAGAATGAGAATCAAACCTTTTCCATTCCCCTTTTGTCATTGGCCCTGGAATTATGTATTTCACATACTCGTACCTGGACTCAAAATCAGGAGCCTTGGGAATCACTTATATCTGGCAAATCCCAACAGACACCTTCAGTGCTCTTTTTTCAATGTGCCAGAGGGCTGGCTTCTGCATTTGTGTTGATGTTTGTTGAATAAATGTAGATTGTTAGGCATAATAACCATCATTTATTAGGTAGGAGGAGGTTAGTGTGTATAGTGGTGGTTGAGATGCGGCCACCCTAATTTAGGTTCGACAATCCTTGGGTGCGAGGCGATGAGAACCTTTTGCCGAAAATTCCTTACATTTGCGGCAAAGCTGTAGGATCAGAAAACTGAAAAGCTCGACAGATTTAAGGAGGCTGAGTCTCCATCAAAAGAAAGCCTTAAAAATAATGTATCGTCCCTGGGGCGTTGAGAGTTCCACCACCTTGACTAAAAATTATACAATTGAAAATAAAAAAAATGAATTAGAACCAAACATATGGCAAAAACTGCCTTAATACCTACTTTCTACCCGTACCCCGATCCTTTCTGCCACCATCCAACATCTTCAATCTCTTTTGAAAGCCTTCGCCAACTTGCATACCGCTTCCTCTAGGACCATCCTCGACAGCTCTCTTTCTACTCTTCTCTAGAACATCCTTCATCGCACCGCCGCTACCGCTCTTTCTTTTCGTCAATCTCTCAATCCTATCAATACCCTCACCCAAACCCCTCCATTCCTCACCACCATATCCAGCATCTTGTCTTCCACCGGCCTTGTTTTTCTTCGACCGATCCTTCTTGCTCTCCTTCGGTAATCTGGTATAATTTCTCTCTTCGTATTCTCTCCTCTCATCGTCCTCCTTCTTTTCCTTGTCGCTCTTCGATCTTCTACCACCAGCTATGATATTCGAACCGATGCTGGCCTCTGCAATTGGAGCAGCAGATAATTCCGTATTGACGAATTCTTCCAAAGTCGCAGACTTGTTCGCTTTCTTGTCTTTCTTTTCGCGACGTTCGGTGGTAGGCATAGCAGTTGCAGTGATGCGAGGAGGTTTGTAAACACCATCTGAGGAATGCTTTGAATCGTCTTCGGGGGCACCAGCAGGTTTGAGGAAAGATGTAGGATTGGGTCGATATTGGAGGTCGTCAATCTCAGTGGTTTCAAGAGATACTCCGTTTTCATCCCCATCACTATCGTCCCCAGAGTCTGAATCATCCTCATCACTTGGCACACCTTGTTTATTCCCGACAGCTTTTGGTGTGGGGGCAAGAGCTCGAAGTGCGTCGTCAGATGCTCGGAGTACTTTGTCAATTTGGTACTTCAAACGGCCTTCCAATGGCCTAACACCCTTTTCAAGGTATACTCGTAATTCCACCAACTTCTTCACCACCGCGTTATCCAATTCTTCTTCATCCTCGCCCGATACATTTTCTTTCTGGTTTCTAATCTTCAGGATTATGATGAAAACCAAGTTTTGAAGGTAGGATAAGAGAAGCTCATTCTTCACGTCTAATAGTGAAATGCCATCTGCAGGAGGATTGACAACTGAACTTTCTGGGGCCGATTCAATGGCAGAAGTCAATGATTGAGTAAGAGTAGTTAGTAATGCGGGAAGAGAAGTTTCGACAGCCATAATGTCGTCGTCGACGGTTGTCAACTGAGTGAAATGAATGTATGATTTATGAAGGAATTTATGGACCAGAAGATTTCTATTGTATCGATAAGAAAAATAAATGTCTTGCAAGGGATAAATTTCTTTTGCGCCGGCGAAATGATAATCCGCACCGAGGTGGCAAGGCCAGATTAGTCGGAAAGGTGCAGCAGGTGTCCAGCCCAAGCTTCAAGTGCCCTTACCAACAACATTGAGCAGTTCATCAAGCAGTTGATTTGTTTTAATTACCATCTTCGAGCCATTGTCTTGAAGTTGACCTCAAATTCTCAAATTCTTAAGTTTCTATTCATATGAGAGAAGTTAACTCTTCATTTGGTTGTGGCATTTCATGCTAAATTAAGCATAAGAGTTCGTAAGATCTCCTTTCAAGAAATTGTTTCCCGCGAATACCTAAATCCTACTCTTGAATAGTGTCAAACTCACACATCGCCAGATAAATCCTCTTCATCATGCGTTTAAAAGATCTTACGCCATCCGCGGCTCTCTTTGCGACTCTCCTCGTTGCTCCAGAGCTGTCTTCCGCATTCTATCTTCCTGGTGTTGCGCCAACATCATACTCACCTGGTGCCAAAGTTCCCTTATACGTGAATCGACTTACCCCAGTTGGTTCTTATGAAGATGGCCAATTAAGATCAGTTGTATCTTTCGATTATTATCATCCCGCCTTCCATTTCTGTAGACCAGATCCAAAACCCGAATATGTCTCGGAAAGTTTAGGCAGTATCCTTTTCGGTGATCGCATAATGACCTCGCCTTTCAACCTGAAGATGGGAGTCAATGAGACATGTACACAACTTTGCGAAGAGAAGAAGTTTGATCAAAGCTCGGCACACTTTGTGAATAGGAGGATACAACAAGGGTTTGCGCTGAACTGGTTGGTGGATGGCCTACCAGCAGGTCAATTGATCGAGGATGAAATCACACAAACGAGATTCTATAGTCAAGGATTTGCTTTGGGGAGTAGCGATCAGAGGGATATGCATTTGAACAATCACTACGATATTTTCATCGACTACCATGAGGTTTCCGCCGGTCAAATGAGGGTTGTTGGTGTTATTGTTCAACCTTCATCCAGGACTTTGAACAAGAATGCAGGCGATTCAGAGTGCGGTGCAGGTGGACCAAAAGTTGTGCTTTCCGAGTCTGGCGAGACAGCTGTCACATATTCATATAGTGTCTGGTGGCAACCATCAACAACAGCTTGGGCTACCAGATGGGACAAATACCTTCATGTTTTCGATCCCAAGATTCATTGGTTCTCTCTAATTAACTCGGCTGTCATAGTGGTCTTCCTCGTCATCACAGTCCTTTCAATCCTCATGCGAACTTTGAGAAAGGACATTCAAAGATACAACAGACTCGATTCAATCAACCTTGATGATTTGTCAGGAACATCTGCTGTAGTCGAAGACGGTGTTCAAGAGGATTCAGGATGGAAACTGGTGCATGGAGATGTATTCCGTACACCAGGACGCCCATTGATTTTGAGTATCTTCCTGGGAAATGGAGCACAGTTATTTGTCATGACGGGCTTTACCATCGCTTTCGCACTTTTGGGTTTCCTTTCGCCATCCAATCGTGGATCTCTTGGTACTATTATGATTCTCCTATACACTGTCCTTGGCTTTATCGGTGGATATACCTCAGCCCGCGTATACAAGTCTTTTGGTGGTGAACAATGGAAGCTCAACATAGCTTTAACACCAACTATCGTCCCAGGTATCGTATTCAGCACATTTTTCCTCCTCAACCTATTTCTCTGGGCCAAAGAATCATCTGGAGCAGTGCCATTCACAACCATGCTCGTCATTGTCTCTATATGGTTCTTTTTCTCCTTGCCTCTATCATTTGCCGGAAGTTGGGTCGGGTTTCGCCAACCACCTATCGCGGCCCCGGTCCGCACCAATCAAATTCCACGTCAAATTCCTCCTTCCACGTCCTATATGCGCCCCATTCCCTCGATGCTTCTCGTAGGGATCCTGCCGTTTGGTGCTATCTTTGTTGAACTTTACTTCATCATGTCATCTATCTGGTTCTCCAAGGTTTACTACATGTTCGGCTTCCTGTTTTTGTGCTACGGCCTCATGATAATCACCTGCGCCGCCGTCACTGTTCTCATGATATATTTCTTGTTATGTAGCGAGAATTATCATTGGCATTGGAGAGCATTCATGACGGCTGGTGCAAGTGCCGGATATGTGTTTGCGAACGCCATGATTTACTGGGTCACGAAGTTGCAACTCGGTGGCCTAGCTGGGAGTGTACTTTACATCGGGTACAGTGCACTCATCTCGTTTTTGTTTTTTATTCTTACCGGTAAGTCGTATCTATCTGATGTCTAATTTGATACTAATGACCTGTCAAGGTTCAATCGGATATTTCGCTTGTTGGGCTTTTGTGCAGAAGATCTATGGATCTATCAAAATCGATTAAGGTTTGACTTGGTTGAGTTAACCGGCCTCACTCTCCGTCAATGAATGAATGGTGTATTCAAGGGGGTGAACTTGGGGATAGATGGGAAGGCATCGAGAAGGAAGGCACTCCGCCTTTGTACTATAACGCTGAATTTTTAGGTTCTTCGCAAGCATCTTCGATTCAATTAGTTCGATGCGATGTTAAAATTATTTATAGGGATGGAATGGAGACAGATATGTGGGGTGCAACGGCGTTTGATCAGGGGTGGCATGTATTGATATGCAGTGAAAATAAATTCTTACTTTTACTAGACCATGTGTTAGTAGCGTTTTGGAAATGTCAGGTTGCCATATAGAAAGTCGGATCAAGTAATGATTATGGTATCACCATTTGTCTAGGGAGCCGAGCCCTGCTCATCCGTTGGTGAAGATACAACTGTTTTGTATCATTAGTACTTTGTAGGTGTACGTGTTCCATAGATGCCGCTGTCCCCAAAAGTATATGACCAATGACATATATCCAGAACTTCTATATGATATATACATAATGCTAGAAAGCTTTTTGGTCTTATCCCACAGCTTGTGAATTATAATTAAACTTCATTCTCTACAAACTCTCGTAAATGATGAAAGTGTAATATGGACTGGCAGCTTCGTCTTTCCTCTTAGTCGTACGCGAAAAGCTAGTTACCTCTGCCACGAAGAAGCATTTGATTGATGACAATCACGATTCAACAGCTAGTCCGATGATGATGATTGCTAAAAATTATGCTAATCCGATATCTCTCTTGGGAGAGGAAATGAGGATTTTGAAATCTCCGGCTGTAGCATCCGTATCAATTGGTAGGCGGAAAGTCGAGGGAGGGAATATGTGAACACTGTTGGCTTTTTTATTGCATGCTTGAAGTTTGGAGCGTTATATGGTAAAACAATTATCCTACTTTGTAGAGGGGAGAAGGGTGGTTATCCGCCAGATTTTACTCCGGGTTACCCGGGTATACTCTACCCTTTGCCCAACTCTGCTTCAATGTATCGTACATGAGTCAAAGTCGATAAAGATATTTAGCTTGAGGGCTAAGAGAACAGTAAACGCCACCTGTAGAGAATGTGAGTCCATAAACGGTTAATAAATGATTGAATATAAGAGGAATTACTCTGGGGTGGAATTAAATCAGAGTTGATCAAATTCTAGCTTGCCCCAATCCAATAAAATTCGATTGTTAAAGAAATAAACTACCTAGCCAGCTACACCGTTAAAGTCCCATACGCACCTTTTAGATACAGACACTTTCAAGTGGTAAAGGAGATAGCTAGTTTACTGACCCTCTAAAGACCTCTAACATCAAACGATGTGTATTGCTCACTCCACTTTGAGAATAGTACAAACATGCTACTGACGGTAGTCCCAACATGCTACTGACGTTAGTCCCAACCTTCTTTCATAATCACCCATTTCATTGGACGGAAATGACTTCGTTCGAGTATACTATCAAAACTAGTGCAGTACCGTTTCATGAATGCAGGCAAGCTATGTAAAATCTCACGATTCGTCATCGTCATGACTTGAAATTTCTCTAGTTCAGAACTACTGAAAATCTATAAAGGCACGCGATTATTCTCGCACAGAGAGAGATAGAGAATTTCTTCCATCAAACGTTTACATCTGAACATCAAAATTCAACCACAAATTCCAAAATTTGAGATTTACCTCACAAGCCAAACAAACACTCAACCAACTCTCAACTCAGATTCTCAGCCCCCCCCCCAAAAGAAAACCCAAGACAGAATCTCCTGTCACCATGCCTAGACTCAAGGGATTCAGTATGATTGTGATCGGTGATTTAGAAGGGATTTTTAAGCTACCACCCAGCGAGCCAATGACGAATAAAGAAGAAGCCCGCGCTTTCAAAAAGTATCTCTCGTTCGTATCGGATGGATGTCGAGAGCCCACCAAGATCACAGCAAAGACTCAAGTACAAGCCAGATGGTCAAACGCGGAGTGTAAAGTTTGGATATATCAGGCCATATACGAGAAGCTCGGCAGGACTCCCTGGGAGGCTTTCAGCGTGGCAATGACCTGGGAAGAAACGGGATACTGTTTGGAGTGGATGGCAAGTTCAGGAGAGTGGGAGCGTTCTACGTCCCTAATGCTGGAACTGCTATTCTAGGAGGTTCTAGGAGATTCTTTTTTTTCGTCGGGCGAATAGGGTTTAGGGTTCAATGTACAGTAATACTGTTGGACTGTTGGTATCGCCATGGGTGGTCAAGACGGATTATCGTATATGTTATTCGGCTTGTTTTTTTCTAAACGATCTATGCTATGCTACAGATTGTACCTATGTATGCCTTCAATATGAACCATATCAACACCTAGGCATCTAAACAGATAACCTTGGAAAGATTTGGAGAGTCAGAGAGTTGTCATCGCCTTTTATGGTCACGTGTATATATCCCTGTAATTTGGGTGGATTGATTTGCGCTTATTTTTTTTCGTCCTTTAAATACATACTTTTACTTTATTCACACAATGAAGTTTCGACCTTCGTGAGAATTTCATTATTCTTCTTTTTCATCGACTTTTTTTTTTTTCAACATCCAAATTCACTTGAGGAAATTTCATATACCATACCTACCTACCTACCTAGGTATCTACCTAGTTTTCAACACTTCGATTTCCTACATTTAGGGTATCGATACTAGAACAACATGTCCTAAAACGCGTCAAGCTTCCTTTCACCTCCCTTCCTCCGAAACAATCAATCAAAATGGACAAAGTAATTGATGCTAGATTTGATGGGGTGGAAAAAGCTCTCGTCAACCTCATAGCTTCAATTTCCAAGTATAGCCCCATTCCCGCTCTGGCTCAAGATCTCGTTCTCGCTGATCAGGAGCTCAATGATGGTCTATCACTTCGTACGTTTCCCCTACCTCACATAGCATCACATAGTCCTGAGACCTCTCATTCCCTTGCCATTTATTAATACAATGTTGTTACAGTAAACAAACATCAACAAAACACCCACACACTCACTACCCTACATGCCACTTCCGCAGCCCTCGATACTCAAATTCGCGAGTTTCTCATCCTCCTCACCAGCACACGGAGCGAACTTCTCAACACCCAATCGTCCGAATATCCAGAAAAGAAGAACACCGTAGAGTACGAAGAACTTCTCAGCTACGCGCGAAGAATTTCCAAATTCACAGTCCCGCCCGAGGCTCGAATCTCTAAACAAGAAGAGTCGTCGCCAAAGCAAGACGGCGTTGGGACAAATGGAACTACTACACCCAGTGTCACTGTCTCGGGTAACGGTGCGAATGGGAATGCTATGGACATTGATATTCCTTCTGCCGCTTTTAATAGGGCAAATTCGCTAGCTGCCAATCAAGAACCGCCGTCACAACAGCCTTCTCAAACACAGATTGCCCTTGATGACGAGACTAGGCGCATTCTTACGGCGGGATTTGAGGACCGGCCATTCATTCCGTGGGCTACCGAAGACGATATTAAGATGGGCGCCTTAGCAAGTATACAATCACTAGTTGATAGTGGGATCGATCCTGAAGGATGGGATCCCGAGCTTGAGGAACAAAAGAAGAGGGAGAAAGCCGAAGAGTTAGAGAGAGAAGAAGAGGCAGAAAGACAGAAAGAAGAGGAGAGGAGAAGGTTGGAGATGGAGAGAAGGAATCATGCTATGAGCGGTGCCCATGGTGACACAGGCGCCGAAAGGCCCAAGGTTTTCCAGCTGGATGAGTTTGATGACGATGATGAATGAAGAGTACGATTGTGAGCTATGGTAAGTCCAACATTTTCCTTTACTGCACTTTTATCGACACGAAACTTTATGATGATGGTATAAAAATCGATTAGTCTTGAAGACAAAATACATGGTTACAAATTTTACGCATGCGAGCCTCTCTGATTGTTCAGCTACGACCCTCTTATTTCAATTATTCTCATTTGATTGAACTCAGCTGATAATCTACCTCTATAGGGAACAAGACCAAATAGTTCATTTGCGTCGTAATTACCACGTCTCGACATATTCCTTTTGATGCAAAGCTTTGCACTACTGTATTACCTACATGAGAATTCTGGTACAGGACAGCTCAGCCATCAATTCTCACCGTTGTGGCTATGGTTCCAACGAAGATCATGAATCCATGACACTTAATATACAGTATGTTTACCTTCTTTCACTTCCTTTTCCCCCTTACCCATTTCACCCGACCACCCCGCGATGATTAGACACGAGTTTCATGCACCACTCATATAGCCTTCGGGTCGTTGATGAGGAACAAACCACTTTTGAGAATGAGCACTTGGATAGCCTGCAATTTTTTTGATATTTACACCTTTGAAATTACTTGCGCTAACCATTACCATAGAGACCATTGAGTGTTTTGAAAGTGCTTTCCATTCACAGGCTGGAAGATTCAAGAGTCCCTTATCGCAGGGCGATTCAAAACTTCATTTGAGGGCTGGATATCTGTTTAGATTTATCATCTATGAGGTGTGAAAGAGCTTCTGTCTAGACCAAGGCAGTAAGTATATTTGCATGAGGTGTACACAGAACGGCCGTGAAATCCCGCATTCATCAATGCAGTTTCACTCGGGCATGGTATAATAATAATAATAATAATCATAATCATAATAGTCATGATGATCATCGTTTGAGTGGAATAAGGTCTGATTCTAAAGACAATATTCAGTGTGCCAACATGAATGCTAGTGATCCTCTCCATAATATATGCCATAACCTTGAACCATCCAATCAAATATTCCCCTGATAACTCCCTAAGCGCTCACAAAAATCGATGTATGCCCGAGTAAACACACTATGGTATTTGGTTTACTAAAGCTAACTGGTATCATATCCGAGCCACACTTTTTTTGGTACTGTATGTCTACGAAACGTGCAGAACAACTCCCAAGACCATACGCCCACGCCACGCTCCAAAAAAATGATCATTTCATAAAAAATCAACAAAGTCTATTGATCCATCCATCCATCCATTTATCCATCCATGCTCTGCATTCAAGAGGATCCTCCCATCCATATTATTTTCATAATCAATTCCAATATCATTTTCCTTCATGCCTTTTTACCTTCCTGTTAGTATGATTCACGACAAACTCCTTATGTGAGTTTGAACCACTGCTACTCGCAGGCGTTCATGCTCTCTCATTAACCGTCCACCTTCTCTTCGGCGCATGGTTCGTCTTATCCAGATCAGCAGCCGGACCCGAACTCGCCACCAATCTCGGTGATCCCCACAAGCCCAAGGGTGCAACTTCATCTTGCTCTAGGGCACTTGGTTCTATCCCCTTATTTTTCATCAAGGCTGCCTTGTTTTCCCCTTCAGCGGTAGACTGCACTGGTGCCTTTGCGTTTGTGCCATCATCTCCAAAATTCAACATCATGCTATCACCATCTGTGTCATCGTTTTCATCGACCGATTCTTTCAGTGGCGGAGTAGCACTCCATAATCCAATTGATGATTGCCTCGCCGGTGTATATGTTCGAGGCTGGGAACTTGCTATGCTCGCTGTTCTTCTGATACTGCCGAGACTGGAGTTTACAGTGGTGGATCGATTTGGGTCGATGGGAAAACGATCGCGGAATGTAGATAAATTCGAGGCAGAAGGATTTCGAGATGATCCACTACTGCTTGGGGGTGAGCGGAGATGGTCTGTGTTCGCTAAGAGTTTTAAGTCATATTCGTCTGCTAAAGGCAGACTTGTCGAATTTGTACGAGAATGCGACTTGGGACTTGTACCAGGTGTCGAATTCGGTGTATTCTCGGAAGTGGGCTTTCTGACCGCCATTGTCAATGATGCCATTCCAACATCCATCAAGAGGGGTTGGTTGGTCAAGGCTCCAATAAGGGCATTGCATCCAGCGCCATGGGTGACCAGGATAAGAACAAGATCTGTATCTTCTTCATCACTTCCGTCAATGGAAAATTGTTTCTCAATCTCCGAATTAGCAGGAGTCTTTGTTACTATCTCCCCAGGGTTCTCATTACTGTTGTACCAATTTAGCATGCTGTGCAGACCTTTACGGAATCTTTTATGCATGGAGGGCCATTCTTCACCATATTCACCACCATTACCCCAATTTAGAGGCTCACGCATACTATCCCATTGATAATCAACATCAACGCATGCATCTCTCGCATGCGTAGCATATCCAGGTGGTATAGGATCGGATGTGGAAATTGCATAACTCGGGACAGGCGGTTGATAGATACCGTGCTCAGATGTAGGTAAATGGCTATCGGCTTTTGAACTTGGACGACTTCCATTGCTTCCGACACTGCTCAGACTACTTGTTCGATCTCTTCTGGGTAGCGCATGGCCTAGACTCGAGACTGATGGGAATTCCTTTCTCTCAGTTGTAACGGGGCTTCCCCATCCACCCGGAAATGGTTGGAATGATGAACCTTGTGCCGAAAAGTCTCGCGCATGTATCAAGCTATTGTAATCTTCTCTTCGTAATAAATCCGCTTTGGCACCAGCTACCATCATAATAGAACTTGGAGGCGGAGTAATATGCTCGAAGTAATCCGGGGCCAGCCATTCACCGAGGAAAGCATCGACACGTATTATTGATTTCCTAATATTGTCCGTTTGTCCAATAATCTTAGAACTTGAGCTCGGAGTAATAGTTGTAGTCTCCAGGAGTGGGGCCAGTCTGGGCGAGTCTGTTGATAACGAAGGACGAACCCTGGGAGAGGCGTGCAACGACGAACTTTTGTGATGGGAGTGTGTGGATGAAGAACGTTGAGCATGATATGTGTGACCGGGATTTTGTGCAAGGCCAGCACTTATGGCGACTGAGGTTTGAACACAGCGCAAAAAGGGCGATGTATGTATAACCACCTTATGCCTTCTCTTCCTGTTGTTGCCCTCCTTCTGTTCCTCACTAGCGACAAACTCATCATCTGTCTCCCGAGTTCGCAGGATATTCGCTATACGGGTCCCGAGAGCTCTTGATTGCGTCCAGCCACCATATGTAAGAGGCGGATCGTAAGGAGTCGGAGTTGTCAAATACCATTGATTATCTGCTTGGTCGAGGCGAGCACCATGCCTATGAAGAAGATTAGATGTCAGTGCCAATAAACCGAGCTCTCACGACTCTGGTATAGAGAATAGTATTGATCGTTATTTGTTTACTAGAGCAAGAGAGCCAAAACATTGTTACGAATGTGGAAGTTTCGCTCTTGGAGATCTCTTACCTGACAACAATAATAACGGCCGGTGGCCAACCCATTGTTATTTGTGAAGGTGTCGTCAACAACAAAACATATAGCCAATAATACAAATAGCTCGTTGAGGATTGAGGATTGCAAACAACAACTAGTAAGAATTTTGATAAGTAAGCCGTCGGCGTAGTGCAAGATGGGTAGGTAGGTAATTTGAGAAATCGCGGGACGGGTGGGGCAATCAAAATTTAGGAACCAGCAGGTCGGGTGGGTGGAACCACGCAAGAATGAAAGCATGTGATAGTTTGTGGCCTTAGAAAGGTGAGGCATCAACTTTCCAAGTGTCTCCCGGTCGATCTCATACACGATTGGTAAGCTCCCGCTACGCATTGCGCCCTTCCATTACATTTATTCCATCCATATGAGATGAGTTCAGGGAGACATCAAGGGACAAAATAAGACTGAATGATAGTCCTACATTGAAAGAGGATACCTTCATTCTTCTCACATCTTTCTGACAATTCAACTTATACATCTCCGTATCGGAATATACACATTCAATCATGAAGTTATCCAGCTTTCTCCAGCTTCCTCTGGTGCTTGCGCCTATACTCGCACCTCTACCCGTTGCTGCAGAGCATACGAGCAATTGGGCAGTCCTTGTATCTACCTCACGATTCTGGTTCAACTATCGACATTTGGCAAATGTCCTCTCACTTTATCGCACCGTCAAACGGCTTGGAATTCCAGATTCTCAGATCATTCTCATGTTACCCGATGATATGGCATGCAACCCTCGGAATGCCTTCCCTGGGACAGTCTATAGTAATGCAGATCGCGCCGTGGATTTATATGGAGACAATATCGAGGTGGATTATCGAGGATATGAGGTTACGGTGGAGAACTTTATTCGACTGTTGACGGATAGAGTTGGGGAGGAGATGCCGAGAAGCAAGAGGCTTCTGACGGATGATAGAAGCAACATATTGGTTTACATGACAGGTCATGGTGGGAATGAATTCTTGAAATTTCAAGATGCGGAAGAAATTAGTGCATTCGACTTGGCAGATGCGTTTGAGCAGATGTGGGAGAAGAAGAGGTTTGTTGGATTCATCCTAGGAGAGATCTTTAAACTAACCACAATCTTCAGATACCATGAACTACTTTTCATGATCGATACATGCCAAGCCAACACTATGTATAGCAAATTCTACTCCCCCAACATAATTGCAACTGGTTCTTCGGAAATTGATCAGTCTTCATATTCGCATCATGCGGATAATGATGTCGGAGTAGCAGTCATTGATCGATACACATATTATAATCTGGATTTTCTTGAAACCCAGGTTCGGGAACCTGGCAGCAAAAAAACGTTGGGCGATTTATTTGATAGTTATGACGAGTCAAAGATTCACTCTGATCCAGGTGTTAGATGGGATCTTTTCCCAGGCGGGGAGCAAGGAGGTAGAGAAAGACTATTGATGGACTTCTTTGGAAATGTACAAAACGTGGAAGTTGACAAGATCGCAAATGATACGGCATGGAAAGAGGATTTACTGTCCCTAGGCAAGAAAATTGCTGAACTGCGTGAGCGAACAGAATTGACGGAAAAGAATTCCACATCCTCTACAGCTCTATCCCAAAGTCACCAAACCCGCAAGATACGTGCTGCAAAGGTAGAATTAGACGATTCTTGGTGGGGGAAGAAGGCAATAGGCGCATGGGCTCTGGCAGGTTGTTCACTTGTTTGGCTCGCAGGAACATACTTAGAGTCGACATAAGCTCTTAACTTCTATATACTCTTTAATTTGTACCACCCAATTATTTCCTGGCAGCCTCTATGATGACGCTTTTCAAATGCCCCGGGTTACCACAAATATCTATTATAAAACTGCCTCGACTGCAGCATAATTTGTTCCAGGGCCATGACGAACTTTTTGAAGCTTCAAGCCCGAAAGCGTCAGCAAGTTCACCCACTGCTTTTCTGTCCTCTCACGGCCGCTTAACGTCATCATCGTTATGTCCATCCACCCAGCTTCGACATCTGCATCACTTGATGGGAGGACGATCTCGGAGATTACCATCTTTGAAACTTCGGGTGTCATTGCAGCAGCGATCATTTTGAGAATGAGTACACAATCAACATCTGGCCAATCGTGCAGGCATCGACAAATATAGTATATCGGAGCTCCTGCTTTATGTCAGCAATCAAGCATACTGCATTTACAGGGCACTTTTAAAGAAATAGAGCGATTCGTCGTACCCTTTAATAGGTTTAGACGTGAAGAAATCATAATTCACCGTCGTGACTTCGGGGGTTGTATGACCAATTGTATCAATCAGCTCATCTCGTTCTTGGAGTACCACTTTTCCTGGAATTTCTTCGATAAATTTCATAATCTGCTTGGTCACATGTCCACTCCCACCGCCTATATCCACGACCAGCACCGTATCATGGTCAGATTCGACTTCCTTCAGCCCATCCTTAAATGGAAAGATTCCAACAGTTCAATCCGTGGCTACAGTCTGAGCAATCGTGGCTAAGTTTAGGTTTTGGAATTGCTCAGGGAATGCTTCGATGTGCTCCCACGTATTTTTCTCGCCAGCTTGGTGAGCGAAGCAATATGAGTTAAGGATGTGATCTTCTGGGCTCTTGAACACAGTTTTGCGGAAGAACTCAACACATTCAAGGATTAGGGAGATTGTATTCGTCATACCTATTTATTCATATCAGAAGAAACTATTCGTAGTTTGTGAAACATCCTGGAAGAGCGCATGCCAGGATGGAGGCGTGGTGCTGAATGGTTGGGTTGTATTTACTGACATCAACTTGAAGATTCCCCCCAGTTCCAGCTCCAAGGATACCATCGAATATGGCGTATGAATATATTCCTCTTCTCCTACCTCGACGAACGGCCCGACAACCGTAAGGACTCACATAAATCGAACTTACCCAGAGTCAATTTACAAACATAGTTGGGGACCTCGATAAAGTATCAACACTCACCAAACAGTTCTCTCTCCACGCCCAATATCTCGGCCAATGTTATGTTATGTTGTAGCACTAGATGATATGATGATCCATCCGTGGATAAAGCACCAAATCACCCATCTCTAAAGCTACCCTTAATTCAATGTTCCTGAGTGTACTGACTATTCACATTTGATAATCAAAATTAAGAAGCTTGCATAGGTATTATATTCCCTTGCTCTAGGTGGAGTACCTATTGTTGATATTATTATTGTGTATCGAGCTAGTGTATGTAGAACTATTTTATATCAACAGTACCAATATATAAGGTACATACATATACATATTAATTGTCAGTCTCCCTCACTTACTTGATGTCAATATAATATATAGAAATCGTGACCAATATGTATGTATGTATGTAAGATTACCTAAGTACAGTAGGTAACTTTTTGACTTGAATTCTCAAAATTCGAAAATACAATATCAGCAACATCAACAGATCCCAATGCCTTCAGGTATCATCGAAGTGGAAACTTTGATGCATGAATTCGCCAGTACGGCAAGAAGTAGGTGGGTAGATAGATGTAATGAATAGGTACTAGGTAGGTATCTTCACTCAAATTGAATGGTATGGTATGGATATACAAATGCAAGGCGCGAGATTTGAACATGAGTGAAAAAAAGTAAAAGGTTTCATGCATGCATGCATGAATGCATGTAATAAATAGTAAGGTTACAGTACATTAGTGGTTAGTGGATACAATAACGATATGATATCATTATCATGAGATAATAACTTGAACTATAAGCTATCTACCTATCTAGACACCTACTCGGTATCCTCGGTAGACAAGCTAAAGATACCTTTTATAATAATATCATATATGGGTATGGGGGATCTAATTCTTCAAGTATGTAGATTTTGATCCAATATCCGATATCCCATAGGAGACAGGTTAGAACTTGGAGCATATGATTAACTGATCCACTGATGGGATGGGTTTGGATGGGAAAATCGTTAGAATTTAGAAAGCTTCATTGGCTTTGATAACTTCAAAGCAATGCAAATGCAATGGCTTCAAAGAAAAGGAAGTTGATGAGTTAACGGGGGTAATGAAGAAATAAACGAGATTCCTAATTGGTTATTCGTGGGGTAAAATGAGGGGCTAGCCGCGGGTAGGAGCCCGGCACTTGAGAGGGTACTATAGGGGTAGGGGTAGGGGTAAATGAGGGGGTGGGGTTGAATCGTCAACCTATATTGATCCTATTTGATCATATCTTTTCTTTCACCAGTAAAATTGTATTCCCTGTAAAGATTATAAAAACTCTTTCTCTAAAGCTCTCACCGCAAGTCTCAAATATTTACAATTTAACTGGGGAATAATATATGGTTATCCATCCCATCATGTAGTGATACCTTACCCTACCTACCCAAAGATCTGACATTGGATGCACCTACATACTCGGTGTGTATGTAATCGGATGAGACTGAATATACAAGCAAAAACCCCGAATATTCTTACCTTTGATAGCATACATTACTAGTATCATTTTATGTAAAATATATCCATCGCTACTGCCACGACATGACTATCGATGTAAGAAGGCATCTTCTTCCTCGTCTTCTTCTTGTATCGCCATTCGTAGTTCGTTATATGAAGGACATCTTCTCAATTGCATCCATCACATCACATCACATCACGCCTCCTCAGTCAATTAGACTCGGAAAGATCTGATCAAATACAGTAGTCGAATAACCTTACCAAGCATCTGAAGTCTTGGCAAGTTGTATCCCGTGACACGGCAGCCAAGAAAGGTCATTGATCATATCATCTCGTGTCGCCCATATATTCTACGAGAACACCAACCAACATGTCACAATCAACGGAAAAGGATACACCGAAAGAGAAGGATCAAGCAGCACAAGAAATCATTCCACAAATAACTGCTGCTTCATCGTCCGCTACTGTCCCCAATCAACCCAGTGTTCAAAATGATGAGAATACGACCATCGGAAACGTAAATTCTAACAACAATTCCAACAGCAACAGCAACAACAATAATCTTCAACTCAATGGAGATCAAGATACTCCTGTCGAAGTTGTGAGTAAAGCTTCCTCAAATTATTTTTATGATAATCAAATATGATGGCAATTATGTTATTATATGATAAATACTCACAAAGTCACCACAGGACACGCATAGCGATGCAGATTCCAGTTGGGAAGAAGATTCCGTATCAGTTTCCTCGACATCCATCAGTTCATCAATGATGAACTACACCTACGAAAACGGTCGTCGCTATCATGCTTATAAATCCGGCTCCTACCTCCTTCCTAATGATGAAGCAGAACAGCAAAGACTTGATCTCAAACATCACGTGTTCAAGCTGATTCTCGGTGGAAAGTTATTCTGCGCACCCATCGATCCCAATCCCCAACGAATCCTCGATATCGGAACGGGAACTGGTCTCTGGGCCATTGAATGCGCCGACGATTTTCCCTCTGCTGAAGTCACGGGAACGGATTTAAGTCCCATTCAACCGGGTTGGGTACCGCCAAATTGTAGATTCCTGCTTGATAATGCCGAGGACGATTGGCTGTTTTCTCCTAATCGAAAGTTTGACTTGATTCATTGGAGAGTGCTTGCTTCCAGTATATCGGATTGGCCAAAATTATTCCGTCAAGCGTATGCACATATACGACCTGGTGGATGGATTGAAGCACAGGAACACGAAGTACACATCGAGAGTGACGATGGTACTCATCTCCAAGCAGCAAATCTGCAAAAGTTTTTCGGATTGGTTGATGAAGCGAGTGTTAAGAATGGAAAGATGATGGATGAGGTTGCTGGGAATCAAAAGAAATGGATGACGGAAGCGGGATTCGTCGATGTTCATGATCAAATCTACAAGGTCCCAATTGGTCGTTGGCCCAAGGATAAGAGACTCAAGGAGATCGGTATGTATTACCAAGCTCAATGTTTGGATGCTGTCGAACCGATCAGTATGGCTTTGTTTACGAGGGTCTTGGGGTATAGTTATGAGGAGGCGCAAGTGATGATGATCGGACCAAGGAGGGATATGCAAAATATTTCAAATCATATTTACATGAAGTTTCATTTTGTTTATGGAAGGAAACCAAATATTGGAGAGATATGATAGCGCGGATGTCGGAATGATGTTCAAAGAAATGGGCTTTTGCAAACATGGAGTTCTTTAGCCGTTTGGTATTGGGAGCGAGGCGCTCTGTTATTCATGGGGTGTTGGAGATATCTACATCTTTATCTATAAGATGTGATGGGATGATGACGGTGATGGTGTTTACGGGGAGTTGGGTTTAGGAGTATAGCGATACCTTCCTTGTATTGTTAACCATAGTATAGCGTCGATCTCGGGAACGGAAAAACGGTCTTAAAGTTCACACAAACATTCGTAAACACTTCTCATTACGAACCAAGCTACCTATACTGCATGGATGATGGAAATTATTTAATAATATAATGTGCTTGTGAACTGAACTGGAGGACTCGTCTTGTCTTTCTGGTAATTATCCTTGCTTTTGTTGACGGAGACACTGGTGACAGGTAGCAATGATCGGGTGTTGCTTTTGCACTTTGGAATTTAATGCAAATCCTTGGCTCTTAGATGAGAAGATTGATGACTACCTAGGTAGTTTCAAGAGACATTGCATGATCTTGATGCCTCGTATAGAAGAACTTGAAGTTAGATTTTGATGCGTAACCTGGAGAATTGTATAATTTCCTTTTTCATTTCTCAACTCACTTTTTCATGTCTGTCGTGTATCTTTATACAAGGAAAGCGAGTATGGGGTGTATGATTTTGTGGCGAATATGGATGGTGCAGATTGATCATGCAGATTGACTTCCTTCACAACTTGTACGATATCACCCATTGATGGAGAATTTTAGATTTTACTATAGATACTGCGCTCAAAAGCTATAAAATACAGTCTGCTTGTTAAGCCAAATGCCAACTGCTTCACGAAACGGCTGTATTAGATAGAATCACTCCTTTAACCACACAGATTTTGCCCAACCTATCATACCCTGGAAGCCTTCACCCAGGAAGCCGAAACTAGAATCTCCCATTTCATGTTGGTTCTTGGATAACAAGTATTCGAATTAAATATTTCCAACACAGAGCTCCTCTGACCCCCATAAGCACCAGCAGTTGGAACTCCACTATCACCTGAAGTTGCTTGAAGTCGACTCGAGATGGCAGCCGGTAAGGGGCCTCTGCCGCTATGGAAGCGAGACTTGTCCACTCTGCACTATCTTTAATCAACTACATCGGCCATCTTGACTATAGCAAGATGGCCATGATTTGGCATCAGCGTCCGGAATCTGAGCGTCGCTCCACGCGGCTGAGATCGTCGCAAGTAGGGGTCCAAAGATCTGAGTCTCTAGTCGGAATGGTAAATGACTCAACTAACTCCACGACAGAGACCGATGTAGCTTTCGACGCGACGCGGCTTTTTAACGAGTGAAGTGGTCTCTGGGATGCCGAGATTTCTTCCGATGTGTGAGGCGTACCTCCATTTTGAAAGGTAGATAAAAGATGTGGAAGCTAAGCTGTTGGGGCTGTTGCGGCTGCTGCAGCTGTTATGGCTGCTGTGGTAACTAGTCTGCTGGGGCTACCAGTTATTACGACGTGCGGCTAGTGGAGGCTGGCAATCGAGAACTGTGCTCAACTTGCTGCTCATCTGCAGGCTAGCTTGAAGGATCTTTCCATCTGCAAGCTAGATTGCAGCCCATTTTTCTTCTTGTAGAAGAGCTTGGGAGATCCATGTCGATCTGAAATTGATCTGGTTGTTCAACTCCATGGACTGTGTAGAACTGGTACGGACAAAGAGATGGGACTGGGACTGTCTAATTAAAACATAGAATTCCGATACCAGAAACAGAAACGAATATTCGATGAATTTGTTGTTGTGATGAAACTTGACGAATTGGGGCACTTCAATCGGTCTAATGACGCGATCATCCTCGACATCCATCCAGGCCACCGAAATTTCTAGGAGTTCCAAGAACCATCTCACTCCAAGCACCATCCAACCACTCATTGTAGTATAGATGTATCTTGCAAATCCCTTTCTTGCAATCGTACTTTGTAGGTATCGTAGATCGATGATTCTTCGTGGCCTCGCGTGAGGGCTTTTCGAGGTAGGTATCGATAGCTCTTCATCAAATTGCGCATCTCTCTAACTCTACATCCGTATTTCAAATCCATATTTAGCCAAAGGCATTCTCACAGATTGACCACAGAACTAGTTCGCAGCAATAGATATGGGGCGCGTGGTAAGCAGTATGTTGCGAGTTCCAACTACCTGGTAAAGCTTTCAAAGAAGAATTTGAAAGGAGAAGTCCAGATGTGAAGTATTGCACATATGAAGAATTCATCTAGATCCCAAGCAAATTAAAGAAGTGAAAGTAAGTAGTATTGTTATGATTTCTCTCACAGTATTGTTTTCAAGTTTGGTTGTTGCTGTTGGTTCCCCACAGTTACCCCTTCGGTTAAAATTAAAAAGAAAGTGAAGACTACCGAGGGCTCCCCAAACTCTTTTCCCTTTAGTGAATTGTTTTTAAATGTAATTAAAACCACTAGGTATCTATGAACATATTTCAGCATGAAAATCTAATTTTTATGGCTAGATCTGAATAACAAGGGGATTAAAATTGATGTTTGAGTGACAAAGTTATTGTCTCAATTACATCATCAAACTTTTCCAATTTTCCATCATTACCTAGGTAGGTAGAAGGCTTTAGATTTCCCCTTCCTTCTACCACTACAGAGCATCTTTGTAAAACTTGTTTTCATTACGTGAAGCTATCAATGATATCAATCAATGCTCAAGTATCAAGGTGTATGTTTAGACATCCACATTCTGCCAAAAACCCAGTACTTGATCTTGTCTTCAACTTTACAAGTTCTCTCATAATAAACTTTTGCCCAAAAATAAAAACAAATTTACTCCCACTCAAGTTTTCTTGCTAGACTTAATTTGTCTCTTTCAAAACTTTGGAGAGATTGAATTATCTCCAGCCTCAGACTTATTCAGACACTGATAGAAGAAAGGGGCCAGCAACCTCAGACCTCTTTATCACAATCACAACACTTCAACTCTATACTTCTGTAACATTTGTTCTTCTTCATTAAATTCTCTATTCCTATACCTCATATATCATATCAGTACCAATATAGCTTATTTTAATTTAAGACGCCAATGCTGGATATTCCCCTCTACTACCCAATATCAAGATTCCTTATGGTTAATGAATGATCCAATGGCCGGCCACACACAAGATGAAAAGTTGAACCCAATGCTGTAAAACCATATGCTATCATCTCAACTATAGGATCAGACTGCTGTCTTAGTAATTGAGTGTCTATACCCCTCTCAATACTTCTTCTCAGGAAACCCCTCATATCACTATCAACTGATATACTTTCAATAAATACCCATAAAAATATTAATACAAATAGAAATTCGTATGATAGATTATCATCCGAACCATAGACTTTAGAATACTGCACCAATTCCACAGCCACCTTAGCTTTCTCTGCTTCGAGATTCTTTCTTAACATTAACTCCTTCCTTCTCACAACCCCCCTTAACCATCCACACAATTCCAACGAATTTCAAGTTCCTCCCACACCACTCACTCAACTCATCATTTTTCCCTTGGAATTCCCGCCCAATCGCTCACCCACCTAGTAGCTATAAATATTCCAACAGGCGGGAAACTTTCCATACATACATACTCATCCACCCAGTATATATCCAACTGCAAGTCCAAAAACGTATCAGGATTCAGTCACCTCCTCCCCACCCTCTCGCACCCCAAAATTATCTCCTCTTCCTTCCACCCCAACCAATAGATGAAAATCAACTCACTTAACTACCTACCTACCTACCTACCTACCTACCTACTTATTCTCAATATCTCTTTTTTTCTCCAAAATTCTAACAAATATAACAATATCTATATAAATATCCATTTTAACCTACAACCACCCCTCACCCCTTCTACATCTCTCTCCCTCTCCCCTTCCCCCTCTTATTTTATTATTTTGGGAATAGCTTCATTATTACTAAATTGAGTGTCTAAAAAGCATCTGGCAAGAAGAGCTGCGAGGTAGGTCGTAAGAGGCGTGAACCGAAGCGGCCGAACTCAAAGCTCGTACAACACAATAAAAAAACAAGAATTCCACCAAGTCAAGAGCAAGAAGGGTTGGTTTTGATTTCTTGATACATAGGTACCCACCTACATACATCGATCAACGCATCCTATTCTTCCATTCGATGCTACAATCTTAGAACATGATCCATCAGATCAGATCAGATCAGACCAGATCCGCACAAAAAATATAATCCTACCAATATAAATTCCAATCCAATCCAACCATCACACACAAAAGTAAACAACAATACTTCTCAAGATATTCCTCCTTCCTTACGCGACAAATCAAATCAAATCAAATCAAATTAAATCAAATCCTAAGTATGTAGAGAGAAAGCAGCTAAATGTAGGTACCTATCAACTGTATCTGTAACTGTGACTGTACCGAAGAAAAGAACAGAAAAGTAAAGTCCTCCGCTTCACAAACGATATTGCAGTGGAGATGGAGATATGGATCACTAGATCCATCTTCACGGGGAGGGGGTAATTTCTATACTTGTGTGTTGCCGTACCTGACATTATCACAATACCATCCTCCTGGTGCGGTCGCTGGTATGAAGATTATTTCATTGCGAATGATGTAGATATAAATATACACCGCATTTCATCTCATTTCATTACGCAATGCCGAATTTTAACAGAATGGGTGATTTAAGAAACTCCTCCCATGAAACTCGGCCCGCTGATGCTGTGCATTCGATTTTCCATAACTCCCAAACAGGCAAGTCGTTTCCTCCCATCCGCTAAGATATCATTTATCATTCGTTGAATATCTGATCTCAAACCATACCAAACCATTCTGTACGACCAACATGCAACAGTACAACTACTCCTCTCCCAAACTCTGCCTAACCAAAGCTCTACATCTCGACTTCCATTCTCTCATCTCCTTGCCTTTTGGATTCGCTTGCGCCTCTCTCCACAACCTTGCCGCTTCCACATTGGCTGGACTACTATCATTGGGATCATTCATGAGACTAACCACACTCAACAAGATGGTCTCTGGTGTCTGTACTGGTGTCCATCGTTCACTTGCGTCTTCGTAGCCATATTCATCGTTTCCGGATGGGTGTAAAATGGAAATGCAGAGGACACCGGTTTCAGGGTAGATATTTGGGTGAAATGGGATGGGATCGCAGAAGGTAAGCTTCGGTGGTGCATGCGGATAGTTTTCGGGAAAGGAGAGAAGACAGCGCCAGTTGCCTCCTAAGAGTATTGTTAGCATGAGTTTTGTAGCATCCCGGTGAGAAGTCGTATTAAAACTCAGGTAAGAAAGGTATAACCATACCGCCGTAGTATTTGCATTCATCACTCAACATAAGCATAACCTCCCATTCGAAAATATTATCCTTCACCAGCCCACAACTTATTCCGGGTAAATCCCTTGCTTTTTGTATTTCTTTCAGTTGTCTGCCAAGCAGACTTGCTGCTGCGCTCGTCATCTCTGCGGTCTTCGAGTTTGAGAGGGATTGTTAGATTTGTCAATATTGCCAGGGTATCGAGGAGGAAGAACTGTGAGGTATGGAAAGTCGCAAATGAAGGGAAAGTATGGGAAATATATCTGTGAATGAATCAGTATCATTAGGTACTAGAACATACTCGTACATGGGTATTCATTCATGATGATTCTACCACATACCTTGTGAGAGTGTGAATCAGAGGGATATGTCCAATTAATTCTGATTGACTGGCAATACGAAGGAGAATAGAATGATTGATATTCTGAAATGTAAGAATGTGAGAATGGGAACGTGAATATGAATATGAATACCCGATGAAGTGGTAGATGTTGAGGTGTACAAGTGAGAGTAGGTACCAGTGGAGGTTACCAACTACAATAATAATATAGCTTGATGTTTTATCGTAACAGTACAGCGGGAGTCGGGAGTGGACTCGGTACGGCGGGGTTGGTCCGGTCCGGTCCGTGCGTCGAATCGAATCGGTAGGTGGGGTGGGATGAGATGAGATGAGAGCTACCTGTCTGTACCTTACCAGTAGTTCTAAAAATGAAGATATACTCGTTCATTATATATTATCGACAATGAGATGTTAAAAACAAGCACTTCATACCTTCCCATGCTTTTTTTGTATACATTCTAGGTAGGTACATACGTACAAGTACCTAATGTTACATACCATAGCTCTAGAACCAGGAACAAAGAAAGAACTCTCCCTGAACCTTACGTCCAACGAATCATTAACCATGAACCATCATCACTTAATTTACAGATCAATACTTACAATACGACAGAATAATATCGCCCCCAATAGAATCATTGACATCAGATTATGTCGTATTTCTATTGGGACGTATGGATGTATGAATGATGATGTTGGTATTGCATGGCATGGCATGTAGTATACATAGTATATATGTAGTATATATAACATTGTAACATGATCGATATCTGCAGATAAAGATCAAGGGTGCAAGTATCGGAACAATTCCTCAAAAGGTGGTACCAACAAGTACCAATGTATATATCGGGAGTGTTGTTAATATATGATGCATCAACGTATGGTGATACGAATGAACCTATATAGTACCCGGGAATTTCCTGTCATGCTCGTACTGTGCGAGTGTCACGATGGATACGACGTCGAATGACTTTTTGACACACTCACATACACATAGATTATCCTGGATATTGAGAGGGATTTTTCACATCATATATCCCAGAGACTTCCCCTCATCACTTCGCCGATATCAATATCAATACCAATATCCATATCCATATCCATATCCAGGACTCCTACAAAATCGGATAGAATCCGTGGCTAGGAAGTCAAGTGTTGTTGGTGTTCAACGATGGATGTGTGAAAGCACACAAGGTCCGCGTTATCTTTCTATCCATAGTTATCTGAGCACCAAAGTCGTTTGACAAAAAGAAAGCTTTTGATCCGAGTCGGAGTCGGAATAACTTCAAAAGAGTTTCGATGTAAGATAGATGTTTTTGTTACTCTTTCTCAGCGATTGGCACCCGGCATCAGATCCATAGATCCATCTTTATTCATCGAGATATTTCTGGGTAATGATCAACAATATATACGTTAATGAGCACAACCCAGTAACCATCTTACATACCCGAACACCAAACTACGAGTAATTAGACGAAAAGTTCAAGTTCCGGTCCAACCCCCCATAACTTTACTCGCTCACGATAGCTTCAAAGAAGATCCGATATCTGTATATCTACCACTCTCTATCAGAACTGGACACCTGACATCGAGATCCCTTTGAGTACGGAGTTCACGAGTGTCTGTCACTGCACTGCTCTGATGGAAAGATCCCGAGTGTTCAAGGTTCATCTCCTGCAGATATCGAATTGCTTCCTTATTCATACCTTACCTTACCATCGGAAATCTTTAAGCCATATTTATCTTCATGAATCGTCACGTCCGATTAATACTACACCTGTATCTCGACTTCTCGAATCGTCTAACCTCTTCCATACATACCCATACATACGCATATCTCACTCTCACGCTTCACCCGCTTTTCACCCATACAAATCACTTCCCCCCCAGCCCATCCATCCACACCTACCCAACCACTTTTCAAAATCGTCATCCAAATAAACTTCCTTGTAAGTTCCAAAAGCAATCGAAAAGAAACTCAAAGTGAACTGTTCACACTATTAACCCAAAATAGTAAAGACAAAGGGTGTAGATGGGCCAAAAGAAGAGATAATATTTCGATATAACTGATTAGTTCAGGTTCAGGTTCGGAAGGTAGGTAGCGCTGTGGATTAATCAATTCAAATTTTAGTACCAAGTCAAGTCATATATGTCAACCTCCTTTTCAACATCGAGAGATATATCAAGGTCCCTAGGTAGGTATTAGCAATAAGCAAATCCATCCATCTAATGCATCACCACCACAGCTACAAACTACCAACATTTCCCTACCTTAGAGAATAACAACTATCACCATCACCACACCACCCCATCACAACCTCGCCCCCTTCTCAAAACCAAAAAAATTCCTCTTTCCATTCCCATCCCTCCACACCCACCCACTCTTCCCAATCACCTCCTCAGACTCCGCAGTATCCCTAACCAAATAACTCAATGTCTTTTCATCCCCAACATTCGCTATGAATCTCTTGCCGTTGTGCTTTAATCTGCCTACTATAAATCCCATTGACGGTTCGTTGGTTCGTGAATATTGGACCGTGTACGTCTACGACTTTGTTAGTTGGTTTTTTTTTCTCAAAATCGTTTTTTGGGTTGGTTTGGAAGGGTTTTGTTTCAATGCATTGCTCTGTTTGTGAGAGAGCGAGTCTATGGATTCAAAACTGGGGCTTTTTCTTCTTGAAGATTAAGAAGATAGCTCACCTCGATGATCCCCTCCCATACACCATTCCCAACGCCTTCCTCGCCAACAACATCCACATCCACATCCCCATCCGAACCCAAACACTCTGGTAATGTATCCGACGAAGTATCCGACGAAGTATCAATCGAACGCCGTAACAGGGAACTCGGTACAATATCCGAACAAGGATTTCCATCTTGATATTTTTCCCCATCGCTTCTCGATTGCGTGGATAGACATATGACATGTTGATAGGTAAAGACTCCACCATTTGCTAGAATGAGTCCATTGGACCGTCTTTTATCCTTCAAAGTATCTGTTTGGGAGCGCATGGCGCGGAGTTGGCGTGTCATTTCTGTTATGGCCTGCATAGGTATTATTAGTTGCTATTTAATGCCAAAATAGACTCGTGGTTGACCAGACGATTGGATGTTTACATCTACTGGCAGGGAGAGATGCGCAATGAGAGGGCTAGAAGACAGTGGGACAGTTGGGAAATGCATACATGCAAACTATAATTATTTCCCGCGCCACCAAAAGATGTCAATCCACCCAACAAAGTAATCGGCCTCGGGGGATCCAAGAATGGAATCTTCAAGTGATGAGCTGCCATTTTGGGAACGATTGGAAAACATCTTTAGTTTGGTTAGTCAAGTTTCCTTAAACTTCAAGAATTTAATCCTCTTCAAGTTCCTTTTCGTGTGCATGTCGAGAGTCGAGACAGACATTAATTTATCCTTCAAGAAATAAATTACTCACGAGTAGAGATCAAAAAGATCTATATCATCAGTTTTCAATCCCGAAATATCCAATGCCAAATCCAGAGATTTCTTCATTGCTTCACTTGAATAAAAATTAGGTCTTTCCCAGACTACAATTTGCAAGTTAGTTTCTTCTCTCTTTCCATTTTACCTTCTCAGCTCTTATTCTTGTTTGTGATATTAAATACAGGGAAGAAAAAGAATAGACATAATCTTACAGTTTTCTTTTTCTCTCATCCCCGCTCCTCCTAATGGGTATATCCATTTATCCTCCGAGATTCCAAGTTCCCGGGCAAATTCAACAGAGGTGATGATGCAACTTGCTGCCATGTTGACATTGTTGAATGCGTTCATCAGAAGGGGATCTATAAATCATACTCATTAACCCCATTATTTAATTTCATTTCTCATTCTTTTGTATTTCTCAAACTCCCCACCCATCATCTTCCCCCCTCCCACCCCCAACTCCTCAAAGCAAAATAAATTAAACTCACAAGGCCAACAGATCATCCTATTCCCCTTTCCCACCCTCCCAATCTTCTCCTCGTCCAACCCCGCCGCCAGTTTCCTATTCCACGCATACTCATTGCCCGCCGCGATCTTGGCAAATTGTGCATATAATCTTGCCGATTCCCTGTTATTTTCTGGCGGCGTTTGGTGGCGATGAGCTCGGAAGGCGTTCTCGTAGAGGGGGTAGATGTGGATTGGGAGTCCGATGCCGTGTATTGTTCCGGGTGCTGAAGGGGAACGGGAGTGTTAGTTGGGGATTTGAAGATGGTATGGGAATCATGTATTTGAAGGAATGAAGGAGAAATTGACGTGGGTGATGGATTAGTATCACTTGATTTTGTTGTTTGCTCTGTTTTATGTGTAACAGACATTACATCCTGTTTTCTTCAAATCCATTTCAGGCGAGCAAGTTTAATGAAGCCCTTCCCAAGTTCTCTTCCACATTTCTATTTACAATTCTCCCCAGGCATCTTGACGAAATCAAGAACGCACAAGATAAAGAGTCACTTGACCTCCTTTAAAATCCCGACCAAAATTCCTTCCATCCAAGAAATTAGGCAGGCAATAAATCCCGAAATTTCAAATAAATTCCCGATCTCCTTCCCACCCTTCAAGATCAAAAAAGAGAATCAAATTAAAATTAAAATCAAAATCCCCAAAACAACCCCCCAAACCAAGCGAAAAAGAGAAAAAAAAAGGAATAAACATACTCTTGACTCCTTTCGGCAAAGCCAAAATCCTCCTTGGGTCACCAACCGGCGGTGTCCAATGTTGAGGGTACGTACCCGTTTGCGTCACAGAAGATGCTACTATATTTATTCATGAGAAGCGTTAGTGAAATCTTAGATCCGGATGAGATTGTTGCGCCTTATAGTCTCGACATCTTCATTTTCTCTGCTGTTATTTTTGAGCATCTTGGATGTTTCTTCAGATTATCATCTCGTTTCATCCCTTGTTCCACTCAATTCACACCCACACCCACAATATCAACTCTCCTTCATCTCTCTACCACATCTCCCCCCATCTCTTGACACTTTCGCTTCTCTCTCTATCTCTCGGCCCTCACATTCCCAAATTCCCAAATCCAAAGAAAAAGAAAACCAATAAAAATAAAATAAAACAGAAAAGTCAAAAATAAACTCACAACTCCCCAATGCCTCCCCCCCAACCACCACCGCAACTCTACTTTCCCCCCTCGCCACCCTCCGACACGCTTCATCCAACATCCTAACCGGCGAGTTTCCCCCATGTTCACTTTCCTGCATAAATACCTTTCCCTTTCCATGCTTCTCTCTCGCCTCTTTCCCCATCGCCCTCCTCCCCTCCCCCCCCCCGATCCCCTGAATCCCATCCCAAACCCTCCCACAAAAATCCTCATACCCCCAAGTCCAACTCCTCACCACCCGAACTTCATCCACACACCTTTTCAAGCGATCCAATGACCCTCCGACTCCTCCTTCTCCGGGCCCCAGTCCCGTATCCAGGAATGATTTTTCCAGAGAGTGGAGGATTAGATGAAGTGGTTCGATTGCTTCTTTTGTGGACTGCGAGCGATTAATCATATCGCCGACGCCAATGATTATGGGGGTTTGGGGGGGCTGCTTTGTATTCATATTCATGGCTAGATTGGGATTGGGATTGGGATTGTAATTTGAGCGTGGCGATGATGTCGTGAAATTTATGGATTGGATTGGATTGGATGGGGTGGGTGGATGGGTAAATATGCATGTAAATATATTCTCAGAGAATAGATACAATAATACAAGATCTCGAAATTATGAATGGATGTGGCGAAAGAGATGTATGTATATATGTGAACTTAATTTACCATCAGAGCGGATGGAAACAAAGGCTTAGTCAAATGAAGACCGGTAAGTAGTAAGTAGTTCGAATCCGAGTAGCAGTCCCAAAATCAAAATCAACAACAAAATCAACAACAAAACATAAAACTCTCCAGGTCCAGGGATTTCTCAATCTAAATATATACCAGCATGAAACGTACACTTATCATATTTTTTCTTCTCATCTCAACTCTTCTCTTCCATTGACATCTCTTTCTTCATGGAAGAATTGAACCAATCACGATCACGATCACATGAATCCCCATGCCATCATGCCATGCCATCCCATCTTATCCGCGGCATGTACGTACATACCAAGTTCTAACTAATCCATCCATTCTATTCATACCTCGGGCCATTCATTTATCCTTACCGGCTATATCGTATGTGGACATCTGGGTAAAACCAGGTACCTAACTAAGCTAGGTAGGTACCTATTGATTAGAAAATAGACGGCCAGCCAGCCGGCCAGCCAATGAAGCCATATCAATCGCTAGAGCCCTCCGACCTCAGATCTCAGATCTTAGACCTATTGATTCGGGGGGTTCATGATTAAGTAAGTACCTACCTAGGTATGGAGAGTAACTAACTATAACTATATTAAGTTGATTCGGATCCGGGGTCTATGCAGTCGGTCATTTTATTGGAGTTAGAAGAAGACCCTTGGAACGTCATATCACGTCAAGTTAGGTAATTAGGTTAGTGCGAATCAAGGGTAAAGAATAGAGTAATTGATCTACAGGTGCTCAAGTGCAGATTCCGGAAAAAATATTTCGATATGGTATAATGGGATGCATAACCCTAAAGCTTTAAGTACAATAAAAACAGAGTGAGGAAATTACACATCAATCTTCCAACGTTGCGTTTCGTTTCCTAATTTCAATTGTATTCGCTAATAAAAATGGTTTGGTATGAGTGACCGTGTGACAAAGTCTCGCCTCCCAATCCAGCCTCCTATCTATCGCATCCGTAATAAACAAACTAAAAGATCGAGATCAATATCCCATTCCATGTTATCAAATTTCCTTCCAAATAGTACCAAGTTGCGATCAATAGTGGGTATGAAGAGTCGGTGCGCCTTAAAAGTCAAAGTAGATAGGTTTTCCATCGCTGCCAGTTCCAAGGATGATCTTCTTTCTGTCGGTACCAAGCACCAAAATAACTTGTGCAACCAGAACAACAGTGAGGAAAATAGTCATAGCAACGTCAATAGCTACAGCCTTGGCATATGTCTTCAAAAGTCTAACACGGGAGTTCCAATCAAAAGTTCTCCATGCATCAAGCATACCCAAAACACCATCTTCGGAAACACGTCCACCGAATGTACGATCGAATGGTACGATAGATTCTTCGTTGTCGGCAAGGAGGGAAGCTTGAACACGGGTAAGGGTGACAATTGCTGGGATGAGAACAAGGAAGGCAAGACCGCTGGCTAGAACGACGACGGAAGCTGTTTGTAAGCCCATGGCTGTGATTTCTCGGCTGGACATTTTTGAGGGGTCGGATTCAAAAAGACCATAAGACAGAGCGAGGTAACCTGGGAGGAAATAGACGGCTTCTCTCGCGAGAGCATAAACAGCTGTTGCAGGAATAACCTTCTTGATGGTTGCGATATTTGGCATTCTATTGTACCAAGGAAGTGGGCTGGGCTCTGAGATAACAATGTGTGTCCATGCCAAACTGAAAGGTGCGCAGAGGATAGTCGCAATCGGAAGAGCGAGGATTCCAGGGAGGAAAATACAGAGGAAGTTCATTTGTAGTTGAAGCACCATGGTCTTTATAAAGTGCATTCCGATACCCCGTAAATAACTATGCTTTCCAGCGCGGGCTCGAAGGTGTTTGATTGTTGATTTGAAGCTTGAGGTAATGGGTTGTTGCTTAACAAGTAAGAGTTCGGGTTCAACATCTCCTTTGAGGTCAAGTTTCGCATCTGGATCTTCCGATGCGAGAGGTTCAAATAGGATTGCCTGAGGAGATTCGACCATGAGAAGGGTAGGAATGAGTGTGCTGAAGGTATATTCGATCTGATTTATAATTAGAAATTTAACTTATCAAACACAGCCAGCCCAACGTAAAGGAGGCAGCCCTTGTTTCGGTACAAATTTAGAAAACATACCATAGCATCCGCAACCAAGAGTACAGCAACTGTACTTGCGATCATGATGATACCCCATGCCGGCATTTGATACTCTTCAGTTGGTGTCTCATTGCCCTGAAGTTGAAAAGCATCAAGACCTCGTCGAGCAAGGCCATAAGTTGGGAGCATTGATTTTGGAACCATTTCCAACATGATGGCTTGATTTAATGTGAACGTTGGTCGTTCGTCTTTTAAATATTTCGTACTGTAATATCAAGCAAAATGAGGTTATAAAATGATGAAATGCTAAAATATTTCAAAAGATGATGAAAGGAATAAGAGGAGAAAGAGAGAGAGAGAGAGATGTGAGGCGGTTAATCAATACGACGCCCACGGGCGTAAGCTGTGGCGTGGCGTCATTGTCATTTCAATAGTGGCACAGTCGTTTTAGGAGCCTAAGCTATTCCATAAAGGGTGATTACATAATGCAATATTTTAGTCAAAATAGGAAATTTTGGATTTCCAATAATGTTCTTATTCACCAACAAGAGAAAGAATAGTTTCCATATAGTTTTATGAAATGCCTCATATTGTCATAAAATACAGTTTGTTCATCTCAAAGTTCCATCTCAAAGTTCCATTTATCAACAACTAAGTTTCAACCCAAAAGTTATTAATACCTAATTAATAAGCTAGGCAGTACCGTACGCAAAACCCCAGCCTCAGTCCCTGAGAAGGACAGACGCGTCGTGAATGAAGCGATTTTTCTAATAATATGAGCATAATAATATAAAAGATGCTATGCTATCATTGCTAGGTATTGATACCATATCTGAGTTTCACGGCGGGGTTGAAACTTGAGACTTGAGGGTCAAAAGATGTAACATACATATTTTTATATACATAAATTGTGGATACTATTTAGATAGATACCTAGTAGGTATCATCGCGATAGGATAGGGCTGATATTAATATATGAGGCATAAATTCTCCACTCATATTTCACCACATTCGTCCGTAGGTGTTATGTGACTTATGATCTAATACTTTATCCATTATGTACAAAAATACAACTCTATCTCATCTAATCTATCAATCCGAGAAGTCTTCCTGCAACCCCATCCCATTCCTCATCCCATCTCTTTTTCCCCTCCTCGATAGCCCCCTTCTTCAATCTCGCTAACTCCTTGCCACTTGTATCCTTGAAGACTTCCTCCAAAATGTCTGCTAAATCATCTGATGTTGTAAATCCCCATCCATTAACACCTTCTTTGACCAATTCAGGCCAACTGAAGTATTGATCATATCCAATCACCGGTAATCCCGCTCCAAACATATCTACCACCTTCATAGGTAAATCTACACCACTACTACTCTTATGTAAACATACTCCGAGATCTGCACATGCAAGTAGCGAGGCATAATCCTCAATGCTAAGCCATGCAGTCTTGATCGTAACATTGACTAGGTCGTAATTTTCGGTAAGTTCTGCGATACGGTCAAGATACATTTGTTTCTGTGGTCCCTTTCCGGTGATGATCGCGAGGATTGGGGGGCAATCAAATTCGGCAAATGGTCCATATTTAACAAGTCCATCCAGGAGAAGGTTGAAATCCTCATCTGGGGTCCATGATGTGCTGCTCACTAGCAATCGTACATCTCCGTTCATGATAGCGTCAACATGATCCTTCGTTTCTGGTAATCGTTGAAGAAAAGCACGCCGTTTTGCTTGGTCGGTGATAGGTTGGAAAATGGATGCAGGCCGATCGTGAAGGGTAAAGATTGGTGATTTGATTTTGTATGGACTTTCGCGCAATTGACGCTCCATTGCCATCGAAACTGTGAACGAAGCCGTCGGTGCCCATGATCCGAGGAAGGCTTCATACCATTTGTATAATCGAACAAAGATATGTTTGGGTCCTCTTGTCCCTGCTAATATGGTCCATCCATAATTATGCCAATCAATTATTAAATGAGTATTTCGTAGAAAGCAAACGATATATGCGATGAAGAAGGTAGGAATTGAGGGGGGGTTCTATGAAGGTTAGAGGAGGAGTCGGATAGAAGGTCGGACATCCTACCTGAACCAGAAGCCATCTTGCGGGTTTTGTAGTATAACATAAAGCTACAAATAAAGTCCATATCTGCCATAAAACCTTGCAAGGACCAGCAAAGAAGAACGGCAAACTACCATCTCGCAAGACGGATGGTGGTAATGGCAAAGGTACGATTGTAATTAGAGGATTATCGGTCAACCCAGAAGGAAGCTCTGATTCTGTGTAATTGTCAACACAAGCTCCCAGTAAAGCTTATTGCGAAGCTTGAATACCTTGATATCCAATAAGATCAACCCTTCCACCGTGTTTTGCTATACTCATAGCATGATATTGCATTCGAGGACTCCGTCCAATATCCCCCAAAACCAAAACCTGAACTGAGATCTTAGGCTCAACCTCTGCACCATTTTGAGTAGCCATCGGAGGCGAATGTTTGATATATTGTTTCGGTAACAAGAGGAGAGTAATTGTAAATATAGTCGAAGCTATCGTAGCCAATGTCAAAATGATCTCTAGCATAACGTGGTCTTTAGATTCAGATAATGTTCGTATATTTCCAGACAGCCCCAGTCAGAAACTATGAATAGAAGGAGAAGGACAGGTTATGCCTTCATATCCGAGGAACCTTAAGGCTTATAGCTTAGTTGGGAAAAAGAAGGTGGGAGAGATCGTCGCAAGGGAAGTTTGAAGTATTTATGAGAATTTTATAGTTATGTACAAGTATCCTTCTCTTCAATTTTTTGACCTTTCACTCACTCCACTTCACGCTTCATATGCACATTATTTCAGTATAAGAAAGGTCGGAGATCGGCATTGTATATTTAAAGCGGTCATAACCGGCATTATAGAATTTAGGTACATGCGGATGCGGGTGGTAGCCTTGCTTATGTTGCCTTGCCCAAGGTTGTCACTATGCTGCTTTAAGCTATTTGTCCCCATTAACTTCCAAAAAAGGCAAGTGGGATTTATTTTTAAGAATTTATTGGATCAGGGTTATTTAAGATGCATAAAGGAGCGTCAAAATAGTCAGTGGGTTTTATTTTAAGATAATTGATTGGATCAGAATTATTTGAATTGCATACACCAAGATTCAATCCAGGGGAAATGGGAAAATGGGGAAACTCAAAAACTCTTGGGCTGAATCGTACTTATCCTCCCAAAATGAGTATAATCAGTTATCAGTCAGCATAATTTCGAGGGAGCTCCTACCTACCCAAGTAGGTAGTTTGTATCAATCCATGTGGTTCCTGTACTTTCGTTGTTGTCCTTGTGTTCTGTTCAATTCAATTCAATCCTTCACTTGATGATAATTTCATTATTGACAATCGCCAAAAATTGAAGTGAAGAACGAGGGATATATGATCTATTCCTTCATCTGTCAACTCAGCTCTATTTATTATCAACTTCCAATTTGATCGACCAAGCTTCTACAATCTACAATTTACCGAAACCGACGTATCTCGGCGCAAATCGACAGCAATACTATACCGGTAGAGGGACAATAATACGACTCGAGACGACGACAATATATGTGGAGAGGGGTTGAATACCTTCGGGCTTCATAGCTTGTTCCATCCATTCCATAATTCACGAAGTTATGGCCTCATCATATGCTCTGCCAGCTTCAACAATTACGAATAGTCACCATGGACATGGACATTCACATTCACATTCACATTCACATTCACATTCGCCTTCACATTCACACTCCAGTCGATCCTCACAATACTCTGCGAATAAGGCGAGACCATTGAATCAATCGACCTCAAGTCTACATAGTCATTCACACGATCATTCCGAATCTCATCATGAGCATGAACACGAACACGAACACAACCACATACACGACCATGGCCACTCTCACTCACACTCTCACTCTCATTCGCATGGCCATACACACAATCATAGTCATGAACACTCAACGTCATATAGTGAAGCGACTCCCATATCTGCCGCCTTTGAGAAGGGAACATCATTTGGGACTTATGAGCCTCCAGTAAACGATGCACATGGTACACCCCACGACCACCATCATGACCATGACCACCATAACCATTCACACGGTGCAACGACAGAAACGAAATCACGATTTACAAGCTTTATATTGCCATACGCGCAAAGATGGCCCCTTTTACATGTCATACTAGCGAGTAAAGATTCAAGAAGGATATTTTATTTTATGAGGTTGGCATTCTTCTAAAAGTCATAGTAAAATTGTTCTAATTCATCCAGTCTCAATTTCGCCTTCATGATCGTCCAAGCATTTTATGGATTCGTTACAGATTCTCTCGGCCTTTTGAGCGATAGTATACATATGTTTTTTGATTGTTTGGCGCTTGGGGTGGGATTATTCGCTGCAATTGCAAGTAAATGGCCACCGAGCCAGAGATTTCCATATGGGTTTGGGAAGATTGAGAGTTTGTCGGGATTTGGAAATGGAGTATTTCTCATGTAGGTAACTGTTCTCGGATGATTGATTCTGACTAACAAATATATAGACTTATAAGCATTGAGATTATGATCGAAGCGACGGAACGATTGGCGGAAGGACGAGAAACGAAACGATTGCTGGAACTTTTCGTTGTCAGTTCCTTAGGATTAGCAGTCAATTTGGTAGGCATGGCTTGCTTTGGCCATCATCATCATGGTCATGACCATGGACATGATCACGGTCATTCTCATGGACATTCTCATTCTGAGTCCCACGAATCACATTCCCACGAAGGACATTGCGAACATGATCATAAAAAACAACCCTCGCTTCTCCATGATGACCATTCACACCATGGACATTCACATGGGTGCCATTCCCATGACAACGAAAACATGAGGGGGATCTTTCTTCATGTACTCGCAGATACAATGGGCAGTGCTGCAGTTATTGTTTCTACCATTTTAATACATTTCCTCGGATGGTCCGGCTGGGATCCTCTCGCTTCTTGCCTCATCGCAGTTCTTATCTTCCTCTCCTCAATACCTCTGGTCAAAAGTAGTGCTAGGAAACTATTGCTAACAATCCCCGATGACACCGAATACAACTTACGAAATGCATTGGCTGGTGTGAGTGATTTACGTGGTGTTCAAGCCTACACTGTTCCCAAGTTCTGGATAGGCGAGAAGAATCAAACAGTCTTGGGAGTTATGCATGTCGTTGCGACCAGAGGATCAGATCTTGAAGATGTTTTGACGAGAACTAGAGCGTTTCTTCTGAGCAAGGGAGTAGATGTTGTAGTACAGATTGAGAAAGATGGCGATATCAGTTGTTGGTGTGGGGGAGCTGGAAATAGCAGTCGATCGAACACGAATTCCAGGTTTTCATAGTCGCAGAAGCTTTATGGATATAATTTCTTTCATGGGAGACATATTATGAGGATAGGATTGAAAGCAGGGCATACATGAATAGATGGATATATTTATGATAGAAAGAAGACGTACAGATAGCATAAACATATATGAGCAGCATAGTAGTTCGAATTAATGATGATACCATGTATATCTTTTACCCCAGTGGGCGCCTTTTTGCGATGGGATACATCCTAAGTCAATTGATGCATATATTTCTACTAGTTGGTTACTTTGAAAACTCTTTTCTCGTTTCACAACGCTTCTGCTCCTTATCTAAGAATTCAACTCGCTAGTGTACATCTCACTTTTTTTCCTTTTTTCCCTTTTGATACCAATGATGAGGATAAGGATGAGGATAAGGATGAAATGAAGTGGAATCACATCACATCTAATATTTAAACCCGGCTGGATTATTGGATTGGTGTGATGTAATGGATATATAACCATCCTGTTCAGGATACCTGAAGATACCTTTACTGTACCTCCTCCGAGTCCTCGTCTTCGTTCTATATACCACATACCTTGGGAGGCTATATCGTATCATACAATATCACGAGCTTCGGCCGCTCGGGCCAACCAATAATAGCCCTCGCTTATAGCTCGTTCTTATTATTGACTACAACTTTTTATGATCTTCCTCGCAACTTATACTATACAGCTTATAAAGCCCTATGAAGATAAATTTGAATGTTTTTTGAAAAACCAATCAGAATCACGGATTCCAAATAAATGAAGTGTTTTAGAATATATATGTTAGAGATATCAGCACTCTTTATATCGTCTGAGTTGGCTTTATTGGAATTGGAATTGGAATTTTTAAGGTAGGTAGGTAGGTAGGGAGGTAGGTAGATAGATAGGTACTTATTCTAGTGGCTGGTTGCTTGGTTGGTAGGTAGGTAGTTTTGGGGAATCTTCTTGAGGATGTGCAGGTTTGTTAGGTTTGTTAATTTAAACACACACTCTCGAGTTTTTTTTGGTTTGGTGGTGTGTGGTTCATGGTTTATCCAGAGTATCTCAAAATCGAAGAAAATGCGGCATATTTGATGAGGCTCATACCTCGGTCCGTTGGTGTTCATCGGTCTATCTTTCGAAAGGTGGACGCTTCGGGGCGCTCTCTTTCGGTTATCGATCCCCCCTCCCCCTTTTCTTCATTATTGTCAAGACAAGACATGTAATATAACAAGGTAGATTGCGATTACATCGACTTCTAACTTTAGCGCATCAGGGTTTAGGGAGGGATTGAAGGTTATGAAGTGAACAGTAGGTAGGATAATAATAAAGAAGATGGACAAGGTTACTAGTATTTAGCCAAACGTCCACGATGTTGAGTAAGGAGCCATTGGGCGATTTCTCTTATATCCATCTTTTCGATCAGGAATATGGCTCTTTAAAGGTACCCAGCCATCACTTATTAAAGTCAGCCCATCTATTTCTCTCAATAGTTGGTGAAGAAAAATGGCAAAATGTGATTAACTAAGGCATGAATGTTGATTGTTTCTTGGATCATTTCTTCTTGTGAGATGCTACGAGGCAAGCAGCTCTAACTCACAGCTTGAGGGCCCGTCTTGTTCTATTTTCTCCGTATTTTATTGTGGATAGATTGGTTCACGAAGTCATGCTTGGGTAGTATGCGAATTTTCCAGTCCATTCTTTCATGATATAGTATGGATTGGTCTTATTCTTCTTGTTAGTTTGCCGTAATAAGTAGTCTTATTTAACGCTACCAAGTTGGTAAATTTTGTGAAGCAGACATTTAATTGACATTCCAATTCAGGAATATGCACAAGTTCTTGTTCTAGTTCGGTTTCGCTAGATTTGTTTTACCGTGCTTCATACATTTTCCTGGTGGTATTAGCAGCTCACTGGGTCCTGTGGCAAGGGTCTGAATTTTGACATAAATATGGAATTTTTGAGCTTGGTATAAGCCCTTCTGAGATTTAAATCTCAATCGTCTCTTCTCTCCAAGTTCACCAATACCATCTACTGATGTATCTTGATGCACTATGACTACCGTGTTAATAATCCTAAAAAAAGAGCTAATATTTGAACGGCATAATAGCATTCTTCATCCAGCCGCTGGAAGTTCTGAAATCTCACTGGTGGTAGTAAGCCAGACCATGTGAGAAAGTAATCCGGTTTGTGCCAAGGCTTCCGGAGCCTGCAAAAACATTTTTATTCCAACTCATCGCAATATATTTCTTGGATTCGTCTGTGACGCTCTGCCCGATGAATATCTTCTCCGCGTTGCTTTACGTTCTCTTCCTCAACTTCGTGTTCCTCTTCTATTTGTTGATCTGTTCCCTGTTGACCCTTTGCGCGTTCGTTTTCGGCGTCCCGGTTACCTGTCTCAACATCTACATTTGTATTCTCAATCCTACCTCCGGCCATGGTTCCACCCAAACTAGGACCCATAGTACCACCCAAACTAGGACCCATAGTACCACCCACACTTGAGAAATCAAGCGCAGGGTATAGTTTCTCGTGTTTCTTATGTTTATCAGATGTCGATGCGCTAGATCCAGATGCCTTGCTACTCTTTCCCGATCCAGAGTGAGACCTCCATGATCTCGATCCATATCTCTTGCGATGACTGTCTCTGGTTTCCAATTCTCTCATGGATATACAACAGCAGCAAAGCCAAAAGCCGAGTATTGAACCAAATTTCGAAAAGAACTTGTGATAATGCCGGAGGAACCTTGCAATATGGGGTGTACATGCAATAATGGTACCGAGGAATAATTCTGTGATATGAACTGAGAACAACGGGATAAGATTCCACGTAAGATCAGTTGCGTTGTTCAATTTAACGCGATAAACAACGCTTAAAATTGAGGCTATAATTGCTCTAAATGTTGTCAGTTTAAACGGATTTTCGTTCTTAGTACATACTCACATGAACCCAGTGGCGAAAATCAATGCTACACCGCATCTTTTTCGAAAACTCATGCCTTTTAATGTACTCACTGCGATAAGTGGTACAATAAACAGGTAAATATCAATTCCTACCCCTACAGCACCCACTGGTATACTGAGCTTTTGCATCCGGGTAGAATGTTCTGGTTTGAAAGGCTGTGTTATTGGATATGAATAATATATATAGCAAATCATTATAGCTAAATAGAAAGCTGAACTTATTATAGCACCGATAGCGCATGTTATTTTGATCCATTTCAGACTAGAGAATAGTTCGATATATGTCAAAAAGATGGTCAATTTGATTACACCTAGCGACAATGGAATGAACATGGCGGTCATATTGCTTGGGATCAAGTAGCGTGGATTAAACATTTTGGACAATGGAGCATCCCATTGGTGAACTCCATTTTGACCGACGCTAGTAACGGTTAACTACAGAATCGGAGAGTCAGTGATCGGAGATCGCTTGCGAAGGAAGATCTCAGTAGCGGGGAGCAATATTAGAGAATTGCTTCTGCTTACTATGAAGATAGTATACATGGCCAGCGAGACAAGGATGGTGAGGCCGAAAGCTACATCACTCCACGCCCATTTAAAGGGGTGGACGCTCCAGAGCACCCATGCTCTAATACTAGTACATATTACCAGGATAACTATTCCAACACACGAAAATGCTAGAAGGATTCCGCCTATACTAGCCGGATTAACAAAGTTGGAAGTGACCCCAGGTGGGGGTGCAAGGGCTGGGATTTGTGCCAGAGTTGACTCCGGCAATTGTAGGAGCTGCTCAAAAGTAATTGCAGCCTCTGTGACATTGACACGTTCGAATAACATGTTGATTGGAGCCATGACGGTTTGTTGCCAAGGAATTAAGAGTAGATGGGTAAGCGAATGAGATGGAACAAGCTTTTCGGAGGGAAGGTGCCGTGAGGCTTTGCTTGAAGGGGATAGCCAAGTACGTACTAATAAAAGTGGAAAGTGAATCACTCAAGCTCTCGGAGAAACCCATTACTAAATATTCTCGCAGTTCAATGAAACAAATTAAACAATAAAGAGAAGGGCACTTGGCAAAATCAAGTCCTCGTATGCTCTGGAATATAAGAAAGATGACTACATTTTCCAATCAGCTGCTAGACTTGACATTCAAAAGCTTTAGCACCGGAAATCTCTTCTTTGGGCGGTATTTTATTGAAAGAAAAGACTTCACTAAATCTACCTACAAACATATCATATGATTTGAAGAAGGCACAAAATACCCAAAGTACTTCTTCCGGAACGTACTTTTTTTGTCCATTTGTGACATGTACGCAGTTATCCAAAAGAAACTGTTTTTCGTCTTGACACACACAATTCTGTTCTTTGGGTGTGGGAGATGAGGCTAATAAATGGAGTAAACCCTCAATGTAAAAGGTCTAACAATAAACAAAACTGTTACCATCTACCGAAAGTCAACATACTGGATGATTATCATACTCATCTGGTAGACTAAGATTCAGATTCCAAACATAAAAATACATGTGATAATAAAATAAGTGATTTTCGGTTCCAAACTCTAGACCTGCCTATTTATGTCGTCACACTCCTTGGTTTTCAGGAGACTATCACCCCTATAGTTGGGTAGGGCAAAGGTTTTTGCCTTGTGAGAATTGATCAGATGAAAACTTTTGTCTCTGAGATGGCCCTATGAAAATATAGAAGAGAACTTATACTGATCCAAATTGAAGATTTCCTTACTTACCATAAGAGACGCACCAATTTTCTGGGAGAACAACAACAAAAGTTAACGCTTTAAAGATTCAAAAAGTTGAAGTCAATTCTACAATAAAGAAAGTGGAAAAGTTCTAGAAAATTGCCTTTTATTTGAGCCTGGTGTAGTTTCCAATCCAAGATAATTCTAAATAAAGATAAAGATAAATTTTCTCAAAGGGGTCAGTTGATGCGGCTATAGGGCCACCACAACTGATTCAACAGCTTTCATCAGTGTTCTACGTAGTTCCCTTATGATGGTACATAGTACATTTTTGTAATGTCTACATACCTATGTGATACTAGATTTCATACTATTAAAAATATTCCATAGCATCATAATATTCAATACCACCAGGAAGATAGGTACGAAAATACAGGATTTGGATTTTTATTGGTTCAGTATATGCTATATTTCCAATTTTTAAAGGTATTTGTTGAAGATATGATACGGTCACACGTACTATATACCTTATTAGATCCTCAATACGCGCTACCGTTGCATTACATTATACTAAGTAGAATACTGGCTTTCATTGACACTGTTGTTTTAGTTAAGCTTTGTCCCAAATCTCACAGATAATCGCCACCAATCAATCATGAGTTTCTGCCCCAAGTAATCCGTAAATTTAACTACTGTCTACTTATCCGGTATCCATTTCATACTGTGATTCTTATTTTACTTTTGATTAGCCTTTAGCAAAAGTCATGCCTCCGACCCAAATATTGTAGGTAAGAACTGTTGACCAAGCTACTCTTGAAGAACAACTTCACCAGATATTGGGCTTTCCTCATTCAGTTCCTGCAAAAATACCAGCTGCTAGTCCTTCTATAGGCACTCAAGTTAACCTTATAAACCTAGATTCTATAGGATATGTCCCTATAATAATCAGCACTATTATGTTTTTCCTAATGGCAATTTGTTGTGCTATTCGAATCTGAACGAAATTGAAATCATGACTCCAGCCAAATTTAATTTGAGTGACTATAGGTGACTATAAGTAGAATGATTCGGTTTTTAGTTTCGGTATTATAGGAATAGTAGGCTCATGAATTCATTTAAACGTGTTGTATTGTGTGTAGAGTTAAACTACCTACCTACCTATACAGTAGCAGTGTGGGATTATATGCGCTAGTCCCGTATCCCGTAGCATATACCCCACACAGTGAATATAGAATATTCAGAATATTCACGTGTTCTTACAACAAAACGAAACGAATTGGAACAAGATGCATCGAACTTTTCGCTGGTGTAACATGGATTCGAATATCATGCGCCATTGGCGCCTCGATCACTGCGTTCTTTTATTCAATCGTCTTCATCCGCACATGTATCCTAAGCTTTCCGCGTGGAAATGAAACATTTGTTTCACACCTCTTCTCAAAAACCTTCGCTCATGTACAGGATTTGGTTTACCCGATAGGTTCTGTAGGGCTAGCACTCGATATATATCTGTTTGTTGTGCCATTAATCGCAGTAAGCAAACTCAAAGGGTTAACACGTCGAAAACGAATTGGTACGGCTTTGATCTTTGCTGCTGGATTCTTGTAAGTTAACCTTGAAGGCCAAATTGGATCTACAGCTATTGGTATAATATATAGAGCCATTATAGCTGCAGCCATCGGGATTATTTATCGTACGACTCTAATTAGAGAAAAAGATTATACATGGAATATTATACCTTTAAATATAGTTGTTAATATAGAAATACTTATAGGTATAATTGTCGCATGTACGCCACATATTGCAAGATTCTGTCGGAGATATGAGAAAGCTTTTGTGAAAATCGGGTTAGCAATCAGATATTATTTGTGTTGCAAATATGGATACCGGAGAGGCGTTGAGTCAAAGGAGCCTGAGCCAATCGAAGCGGCGAAACCGAAGAAGCCTACGAAACTATATCCGGGGCTTGATATTTCAAGTGTAGGTGGAACCGTTGGAGGAACGATTGTGGAATAAAACAGCTGTGAATGGAAAGATGGAAGTAGAATTGACAATACGGATCAAGAGGAGGAAGAAACGCTGCGATCATTCGCTACTCTACAAGCACTGAACCTGAGCCTGGTCTATACAATGGCTGAAAATTATCGTCAATTTCGTCATTTAAACGATTCAATTATCGATAATTGATCTTTTTGAGAAAATAAAAAGAGTAATAGCACTACTCTTTCGTTTATTCAAACCAGGAATCTCATCACTTTTCCATGGATAAGCGAGTTCCTAAAGCTATCCATAACGTTCGTTCAGAAGATTCTATTGAGTTCTTACTCGGCAACGCATATAGGGGTTATTTGGAGAGAAGAATCTTTCTTATCAATTTAGTCTATTTGCATTCCCTTGATTCTTATGATCAAGGGATAAGTTAAGCAGTCCTACCTTATTACTTACTGTATGTTCTTTTTTACTAATCTACCGTGATACTTTACTTGTGTTTGAGAGCCTTGGCGATGAAAATTGTCCTGCGTCACAAATCCATACGAGTGTGCGTACACAGTATGTTTTGGATGGTCACGTGACCATCAGATCCGAAAGACCTTTGTCCAGAGAAGCTTCCCGTGACCCTCGGGGGAGGCCGCCTGTGCCATCATATGCGTGCGACAGCTCGCTCTCAATATTACTTACTGATAAACATCACGTGATATGGTTATTGAAACTGGGCTAACAAAGGGGGAGGGAAGCGGGGTAGAACTTTAAAGCCTATCAAACTCGAGTATGTGTAGCATGGTTGCGGCATATAGTGAATGGAGCACGTGCCTGCGTGCACCTGTACTGTGTCTTCTCGATCTAAAACCTTAGATCACTATCAATAATATTGAAGGCGTACTTTATACGTACGTGTTTCAAAGCCTATTGTCTGTAAACCTTTGAACTTTTTTTAGCTCAAAATCTCGAAACCTCGAAACAAAAGTTTTTCCAATCCAAGCTAATTATATAACTTATATAAAATGATTAGTTGAACAATTTACTCATATCCAAAGTCACCAATGTAGCATTGTGTGCTGGAACGATTGTATACTATTTCTCTTATGACATCATGTAATAGAAACACGACCAACATTTCACAGCTTGCGTTGGCTCTAGCATCTCTCTTTTTTGTTATAAATATACAAGGTTTGGAATCTGGGGAGAAATTAAGCAAGAGTAGTCAAGTGATTACAGATTATTGAAAAAGAGGCGAAAGACGGCTTAGAAAGCTATATTTGAATCTCCTTGCTACTACAATATCTAGTGAGGTATTGAGATTGATGTTTCTCGGATCTCATATATAAAGTTAGCCTTATTGTCTTATTAAATAACAATACAATACCTAAAGCCATAAGGTCATATAAGATTACTAATTATAGACTTAGACTACTCGATTATACGATAAACATATTCAGAGAGTATTTTTGGAATATTTCTTGGGGAATTCCGTCCCACTTTCATTCATAGTACACAAGGTATAGTAGGGTTAACCACCAATCCTTGTCTATATGCCATAGAGAGATAGTGTAGTTAAGGGCTTTCTTTTCAATTCACTGTTTAAAGCAAAAAGGTATTCTCCGTACATTTTGACTGTTAAGATGAGTAGTTGAAAATCTCGGCAAATGCCTTTCCCACATATGTATTTATATTTCAAGATCAAATGATGCAATGCATCTATACTTCCTTAATTGTTCAAAATGCACTGCTAGCAATTTTTTATAAGTTGAGCCCGTGTAACTCTAGATTTTGAGACTTATTCGATATCTAGTTCTCAGTTAACCACTTCAGTGGAAAGTTTACAATTTTGTTTTGCTACAGATATATTTTTTGGACTATGATTCCGAGCTTACAGCCATGGCTCCATTTTTATTCACACGTAACACTCATCCATCGATTATCTATGACAAACTTAAACACTTGCCCGAATCAGTTCTTTCGCATGTGGGAATTCTTCAACCCCCTCCAGGAGTTGTTCCTAATTTTGTCAATCCAAATTCCATTGGTGGAATTCTTATAGCATTATCTTCTATAGGAATAATTATAATGGTCGTTTGTATAACTATTAGAGTGTGGGCGATACTCAAACTCCGCCCTATAAAATGGGCTTGGGGCGATCTGACTTTCACCCTTGCTGTTCTCGCTGCATTTACGCTGTATATTGCACTTATCGTAAGGATATATGGGTTTTCTTCTATCGCGTTTCCCAAGGCGTAATTATTTGAGAAGTTTCAAACCTTTTTTCATCCTCACTTTCCTGTATATCTCTGGCCCCTTATTTTCCTTGGGAAGCCTTGTTAATGAGCATTTACTAACGCTCTGGTACAGTTCAGTGTTACCGGATTCGGCCAGATCGGTATCCATGGATGGGATGTTCCACTTTCCAAAGACCTTGATCTACGGAATATGATACCAAGAGATCTCATTCCGTTAATTATTCCTATATCATTTGGGTTAATTAAGATTACAATTTTTTTAACATATATCGAAATTTTCTCTAGTCTATATTGGATTAGAATATTTTGTTATATTGGGGCTACAATAAGCTTAGTTTTCTATTCTATTATTATGATCCTCGTTATTGTTTGGTTATATCCGCATGGTCACCCTTACGACAAAAGAATTGGTATATTATTAGAACAGACTAGTCTACCGACAGGTATCGTTGGGCTGGTACTTGATACTTATCTATTCCTTGTACCATTGGTTGCAGTTAGTAGATTAAAGAATATGACCATTCGGAAGAGATTTGCTATAGCCTTAATCTTCGGTGCAGGATTCCTGTAAGTTCTACATTCTTAGTATCAACGATTTTATATCAATTTCTTGATTGGAAACCTTTATATATACTAACATGGAACAGAGCTATTATAACCTCGATTTTAAGTATCATTTATCGCGCCAGGCTACATAAATATAAGGATTATACTTGGAATTTAACGCCGGTATGTGCTGTTGCGGCTGCAGAGCTATTTATCGGTATTATCATTGCATGCACTCCACATATTGTAAAATTCCTTCGAACAAATGAAAAAGCATTCATAAAGATCGGCTCGGGAATCGCATATTATTTGTGCTACAAATATGGATTCAGAAAGGAGGTTGGGGTTGAGTCGAAGAAATTTGAGTCAACCCAACAGATGACCCCCAATAAACCCACGAAACTATATCCGGCGCTTGATATTTCCACTCAAGGCGGAACTTTAGAAGGAACAAACGCGGATTGAACAAATGTGGATGGAATGACTGGATGGAATGACTGAGAGGACCCCTTCAATTCTAGATCATTCGTTAAATTACGGGCATTAAGCCGAATCCTCTACAATGGTTGAGAGATATCTCCAATTTCTCTATTTCAAGAATTCAATTAGCAATAATTGAAAAAATTACTGCGATAGGATTACTGTGTACATTTATCAAGATGCTTTTGTTTACTCAAAACCAGAATCTTATCAATTACACATTATCCTTTCATCGCAGTGATCTGTATATAGATTCCTTTTATTTAATTATAACATCTACTTCCTACGAATCTGTGCTTTAGAGCTTTGGCGATGAAAATTCACCTACGTCACAAATCAAGTGTGCGTATACATATATGATTTCACTAGAGAATCAGTTTTGGCAAGTCACGTAACCATCGGATCGGAGAGAGCATTGTTCCGAGAAGCTCCCCGTGACGCTTGAGGGAGAGGGGGGTGCCTGTGCCGTTTTCAAAAAGGCTCTAAAACCTGTGCGTAGGACAGCTCGCCCTCAATGCCCGAAACGAAGTGGAAGGGTTTCGGGGCAGGAGCAAAAACGATCCCTTCACTTTATTGCGATAGGGTCACATGATTCCCCTCGCTTCGCAGACCGCATCCAAAAGCAGAACTCTCGATTTCGCTTATCAGCTGACCGGACCAGGATCTCCGGATGCCCGGGTGGGCTGCCGTCCCCCCAAAATCACCCGATTGCTAGTATATCTGACGTTTCAGGCTCTGTGGGCCCACGCTCCTATTAGGCGTGGTGGGACTTCAAAGGCTTTCAAAATCGAGCATGCATAGCTCGCTGTAATATTGTTGCGGCATATGGCGAATGTGACAGGTGACTGTATCCACCTGTGCTAGGGCACGGCGTCTATAGAGGTCTCCCGGTCTACAACATTAGATCACTATCAATAATAATAATTGCAACCTATACTCTAAGTTTATTGATCACTACTACCGCGCGTGTGCTATCACCCAGCGTGATACGAACAAATATAGATTCTATAAAAATAGAATAAAAACTAGTGCTGTACAAAGGTAGGATTATTTGTAAAGAACAAAGGACAAACCCAATACAAAGAGTTCTTAGGTCATTCCACGGGTTTAACCATATATCTCGAGGAGTTTTCCGCGAAGTCGAGAAATTTATAGAACCCCTCGACATATCCATATAACTTTGTCTAAAAACACGATGAATATTCAACTTCAAGACTTTAATTCTAGTGTGTTCTCTTATTCGCCAGGCTTCTGTATAGAATCGCGCGACTATCCACGAAACACGGGTTTCCTCCCCCAAATGATAAATTTTACTCTCCTCGGCTTGACAGCTCTCCCTTATCACTAATGAATGGCTTATTATATTTTATCTCCTCTGATATTGTAGGATTGTTAAGGTTATTTTAAGCGGCGCCTAGCGGCTAACAGTTCGACTAGCCTTACGTAATTGGTGGTTTTAACGACAATGCAAAATCTTACACCTCACCTACTCAATATCACTGCGGCTATTCTCCAATTTGCATATAGAGTCAGTAGTACGAAGATTAGTTGAAAATTCTATTCATATTCGGATGTACTGATGTAGACTAGTTTGCTGGAATGAGTGTATCCGGCTTTTTTTGATATTTAATAGCATTTCTATATAGGATTACTAAAGACTTGGCCAGACGTCGGGGGCTGTATCGGTACTTGCCATTTTTTTGCTATAAGTATACTAGATTTGTGAAAGAAATTCTAAGGTAGTATTGAGCCACGCGTAGATTGGGGGCTCTGAAGAAAAGCAAGGCACCTAAAATTCATATCCAGGTCTCTATATTACAACTAGGTGGAAGATTTGGAAGTTCTTGGATCGTGCCTGTGGAGTTTCTTTTCTTTACATCAGACAGTATAAAATGCATTTCCAGCGATCATGTCGATCAGAATGGTACTTCTCGAAGCTTTCCGTACAACATTACATAGTTACATGAAACTTAGTACAGTCAACTATCTTCTCACGTCTTTATGTCCCGGAAAGGTGGTTCAATGAGGAGGTTTTACTTAGACGAGGGATTACACCAAAGAGCGGTAAGTGCCTTTCCTAGTCAATCTTTTTCACCAAGTCATATCTTTTATTTTTAAATTCAATGTTAAGTAGATGCGGCCCCGAGCAGTCGTGGATTTAGTTCTACCTAATACTTACTTCCTCTGCTCACTCAAAGCTTTACAGTAGGGTTCTTTTACAAATATACCTTTTGATTCTTGACTATAGCCAACAGTCATGGCCCCACTCAACATATTATTTAAGCGTGACACTGTAATACCTCCATATGTTGATCTTTATGATCGGCTCAAACAATTGCCGGAATCCGTACTTTCACATATTGGAGCAATGCCACCACCACCAGGAGTTACTCCCAACTTTATTAATCCGAAAAGCATAGGGAAAATCCTTTTAGTATTTTGTTGTGTTGGGATTTTGATTATTGCTATATGTGTGGTGATTAGGGCATGGTCAATTTTCAGGCGCCCTTTCAAATGGTACTGGAGTGATATCACCTTCACACTGGCTGTCCTCACTGCAATGGCATATATCACTAATTTAATCGTAAGCATGACTTACTCTTTTCATATCGCACTGGCAAGCGTTGATGCCGAACTCTAGTTGGATGTTTCAGCTTACACAACCTCTTGACTTTCTCCTATCTCGCTATCTTCTTATTTGCCAACGAAATTCTTCTTATAATAAGAAATCACACACGCTAATTCTTCCATATTGCAGCTAAACGTTACAAGCATTGCTCCACTTGGTATTCATCAATGGAACGTTTCATTATTCAAGTTACTGAAACCTCGGGTATTGATCCCACTTACTCTAATTGTTACACTTACTCCTGTAACATTTGGTTTGATCAAAGTTACTATATTTTTAACATATATTCAACTTTTTTCCAGTTTATCTTGGTTGAAGATATCATGCTATATTGGAGTCATATGCACTTCAGCTTTTTACTTAGTTTTGACGATCTGTAGTATCATTTGGACGTTTCCAGTTTCACAACCTTTGAATTCAAAGAAGTCATATCGAATACAACAAACTAGCATACCAACGGGTATTTTGGGATTAGTCATCGATATATGCTTATTTATTATACCCTTAGTCGCAATTAGCAGATTAAAACACATAACTATGCGGAAAAGATTAGGCATAGGATTGATTTTTGGCACTGGATTGCTGTATGTTTCAACGTTTGACAGGCCTTGAGAAGAAATTCTTACAAATACTAATTATAAATATGAGCAGAGCTATTATAGCGTCAATTTTAAGCATTGTATATCGCGTTATTCAGAAGAATCATGGAGATTATACATGGAATCTTGTTCCTGTACAGATAGTGTCAGTTATTGAACTATCCATCGGTATGGTGATTGCCTGTACGCCACACATTACGAAATTCTTCCGAATATATGAAAAGGGATTTTCAAAAGCTGAGTCAGGAATCGCATTTTGGTTATGTTGTAAGTGTGTATCTAGAAAGAGGGTGCCAGTGGAGTCGAAGGAATCTACCAAGTATAGTAAGGGGTCTCATGCAACCGAAGTCGGGAAAATTGAAAAGCCTAAGAAATTATACCCGCGGCTCGATCTTTCAACGGTTGATGGAACTATTTGGGGTACTACGACTGATAACGCGAATGAAATGTTGCGAGAGTAGGGATGTGAAGAATATATGTGTATATAGTCTCAGGACGTACACTTAGCAAAATCTAGCTTCCTCCAACCCACGGTAAGAATTACTCCTTCAGTGGACTAACATCTAGCATTTAACACAGAAGAAAAGTTTAGCATGTATGCTTTAGTCCCTGCGAGAAAATACCCTGCGATCACGCCTCAACGTCTGTATACCATAAAAGATGCCATATACTTTATAGCCAGGTTTAATGTGTCCTTTGATCCAGTGCTTGAAACCAACATGTCCCTTCCCGGGCCACCGTATAGACCAATATTTCTTTAAGGCTTCTTTGGAACCTTTAGAATATTGGTGTGAGTGGCGACTTTGTTAAGATCCGAGATGGATATGGTATAGATTATTTTGAATCTAGTTGATTGATTGGTTGGATTACAAAATGCGGAATTTGAGCCATAGTATGTTTGAGCTAGAGAATACGAAAATCTGCGTTACACCATCATGTGGTTGATAGGAGGTTACGGAGATTGCCAATCTTCCCCGCCCCTCGCAGCTCATAACAAAGGATTGTGTCTAAAAGTCCACCCTAATGTGAATAAGGCATCAAAGAAGTCTTCGGTTTTCCGGGGCTACCACAAGTCTAGTTTATACGGCGCGCGGTACATTCGCTTTGTCATATAAGTTTTGAAATGGCTTGGAGTATCCGAGTTTCTTTCAAACAACAACTTTATACCGCGAAAATGTGTTCTCTGTATTTCCAAATTTGGAAGTCAACGCATTCTTTATTGTTCAAGCAACTAGTATGTTGAACAAAACTTATAAGTTCATAGGTCTCTAAGCACTCGAGAATTCGAGTAATCGAGACCTCCTCGTTATCTAATGATTGCTCGATCACTTCAGTCGTTCAGTCAAAGCTTTACAATCTTTTTCGACACAGACCAATGTATTTACAATCAACAATAGCCATGGCTCCATCCAATATGCTTTTTGAGCTTATCGGGCGTGCCAACCCTACTCCATCTACGGATAATCGCACCGGAACAGATACTAGAATATTCGACCTGCCACAATCAGTACTTGCGAAAATTCCGGCCCTCCTGCCTCCACCAGGGGAGACCTCCAACTTTGTCAATCCTGAAGATATAGGCGGGGTCCTCGTTGGAATTTCGATTTTCGGTCTTACCATTTTGGTTATATGTGTTAGTATTAGATTGTGGGTCATATTCAGACTTTTACGTCCTATTAAATGGGCTTGGAGCGATGTAGTTTTTACCGTCGCTATTCTCACTTCAATAGCACTGTATATCTGCTTTATAGTAAGTCAGCATATCTAATCATTTCATATTGCACTACTCGGTATTCCATCCTGCAAGAACATCTAATCTTAGTTGTAAATCGGGATAAGGAAGGAAGGAACGGGAAATGAATCAGTAACTCATTTCCAAGTAAATAATATCGAATTACTTTATACTACACAATGATTTCCATACTAGGATTCCTAATTGCATCCTCTTTACTTATACAGGGGTTGTTCTTCATATTATCTAGATTCTATACCTCTTTCCTGAATGATCAAATACTTACTGCTCAATTTCATATTATAGTTAACCGCTACCGGGAACGGACAGATTGGTATTCATCAATGGAATGCCCCATTATCTAAAATGTTCACTTCACGAAACCTTCATTCAATAGCTTTAGCTGTTTTCTTCATCCCTTTATCTTTTGGTTTAATGAAAGTTACAATATTTTTAACATATATTGAACTTTTTTCTAGATTTCGTTGGATCAAAATCTCATGCTATCTGGGTATTATATTCACTTCCATCTTTTATTCAATTATAGTTATTTGTACTGGAATTTGGTCCTTTCCGATTTCCAACTTTTTAATCAAACAAAATACCAATCGATTAAGACACCTTAGCATACCAACATCTGCTTTTGGATTAGCAACGGATATTTATTTATTTGTTATTCCATTAATTGCAGTGGGTCAATTGAAAAAGATGACTCGTCGAAAAAGGGTTGGTTTAGCATTGATTTTTGGTACTGGATTTTTGTAAGTCTTGATCTTTCAGAGATGATCTTTTAGATTTAATCTTTTGGCAAAAAAATCTGTATATGCTAATGATGAGTAGAGCTGTTATAGCCTCATGTTTGAGTATTGTTTATCGTTGTATTGAAGAAAGGAGTTTAGATTCTACATGGAACATTCTACCAGTAGATGCCATCGCCGCTTTGGAGTTAGCTATTGGTATAATTATCGCATGTACGCCACATATAGCAAAATTCCTTCGAATCTATGGAAATGCCTTTTCGAGAGCATATTCGATAATCGCATATTATTTGTGCTGCAAGCCCAGGAAAATGGCTGGATCAACCAAGGGAAGCAAAGAAAGCAAGGGAACCAAGGAAACCGACACATTCAATTCATCGACACCTAAGAGACTTACGAAACTGTACCCGGGCCTAGATCTTACAACTTTTGGGGGGACTCATTTAGACAACGTCGATGAAGAAAATGAGATTAAAAAAGTCTCATCAGAAAGTCCAACAGACCAACACCCAGCGGCTCAATATCCGGAAGACGTACATTGGGCGGAGCGCCATAGAGGAATGCAGGAAAGCTTTGTCGACGGAGTGTAAAGATTTCCCAGCATTTTCAGATCGGTGGACAATGTCAAATTGGCCGAAATGATAGTCTAGAGCCCCCGGCGCTCTTGAGAGCATACGCTAGGCGATCCTACATAATTAGGTGTCCAATGCGCCTTGAATGGCTTTAAAATTTTATTTTTTTACATTGTATGCTAAGGAAAATCAATACAATCATTTCGATCAATTGCCTATTGATCGCAGAATTATGAGATGCATTCATTTGGTTTTGTCCATGTATGACACTTATTGGCTGTTTTCAGACAAAGAACCCGCCAAATGCTAATAACACCCTTTCAAAAATAAACCTGACACAACATATTTGCGATTGAAATATTTTTTATTGTTTAGCTCAACGGGATGAAGTGACAAGGTAAGCAGGGCACATATTAGAATTGAAGAATGGCAAGCACTATTTCCAAATGACGTAGATGATGAACCTGTTTGTTGCATAATACAGATTTATCTACTCTACGCGTTTGAATTCAATTCAACTTTCCAAAAACTTGTGGTCGACAGAGAAGAAATCACCATCTATACAGCTGAGTTCCCGACAAGATGGCAGTCGCACAGGCTACCGCCCAGGAACAACCCATGGATGATGAGGCAAGAGCAATTGGCAGGGTCAGCTATGACACCACAGGTCAATTGCTATCACCAAGTAAGGAGTCAAACTTCAACCCGTTATCTCAATCATGAAAAGCTACTAACTTTTACGCCCCACTTTCAGATGAACAATCTCGCTACACCTTTGGCTGGACAGACCTCGCTAAAAAGTACAGCCGACCCCTTGGGAAGTTTGCATCTCTCGATCATCGAATACTAGGCGATGGGGAGAAGAGTGGATTGACACCTAGAGTACCTCCGTCGAAATCTGATCAACGCAAAGGGAAACATACATTGGGAGGAATTTCCGATGAGCTAGAAATCTATCAGAGAAAAAGATTCAATGGCTTTACGACCTTCGATCTTCACTCGATGGAAGCTTTGGCAGCCCTGGACACATCTATAATTCCTCACAGCCTTAATACACCTATTCATCCTTGTTTTGAGAAATCTAGATGGGTGGTGGAGAATAACATGCCGAAACACAAGGGGGCCATACCAATTCTTGGACGGGAGGAAGGATTTTGGATGGTTAGTATCTGCGTTGGATCTGGAAATTCCGATCTCCTGGTCTGAACCGATGTGTTAACTTTGCTAGGCAGATAACCCTGTTGTCTGGAAACTATTGAGACCTTGCCTACAGCTAGCAACGATGATGTTGCATAATGAATGTAAATATTCATGGTACGTGCTCAATCTAACTTCAAATCTAGAATTACCGGGTTGATTCTGTTCTTAGGCTAGATGCACTCTTGAACGGACGCTATGACGACGTACCCAACAGCCCCAAGGGGTTAAAATTGCAGCGTTTCTTCTCGAGAACTCAAGGAGAAAGGATAAGCCATTCCTCCCCGAAAACCCTGGAAAAGTCCATCGAGGATTTGACATCAAAAGTAAAATTTGGATTTCATAGTGGGTATGAGGATGTTGCGACTGGTTTGCCTCGTTCTCGCACAAGCCGTAATGCAATAACAAGAAACCATACCGTGTATGATAGAATTGAGGTATTAATTTCTACAGAGATGGCACAACCTCTACTGAGAGATGATTTGACGGATGCTGAGAAGTATGTTTGTTGCTCGGGTCGTAAAATTGCCATCAAACATTGATATATTTACAGGATGGGGAATCAGTTAAGAATTGCTACTACCTTAGTCCATGAGTTTGCAGTAAGTTATTTGGCAAATCCAATATACTCTGTAATTAAAATATTCCGGCTGATGTAAAACATGAGCTAGCATGCCATAAGAAGATCCATCATTAATGAAAAAGAGGATTGCGACGATAAAGTGGCCGAGGGCGAGAATGAGCCCTATTTTGAGGATGAACCACTCGCAGAGCTGGGATACTCGTTTATTGAGAATTTGAGTCTCCCCCTGTACAGTATTGTCTCAAAATCTAATGTTGTGAATAGATCTGGGGAGGTCAACCTACACCTCTCATGACTCAGATATATAACCGCGGTGGTCCCGGTCTCCCTAATCTCGGAATCATCAAGACCAGCTGGTTCAACGACAAGAACAAATCTTACCAAACATCGAGAAAAGCCCCACCACTTAATAGGAAACCGAAAAGAGGCCGGATCGATACATTTTACACATACGATTATTGGCCCGTGCCAACACCATGGTATGGAAATCTTTTCACAGAAGAATTCTGGGGAAATGTTACACAGTTCGGTCCTGAGGCGAAGAGGATGAGAATAGAGAAATTGGGAATGAGATTCCTCTCAAAGGATCACCCTGACGCAAAAACTCAGATAGATGATGGCGGAATGAACATTGGGGGTAGGTGGCCCTATGGACCACCTCAGACGAGAAGCCAAACCGAGAGATTCAAGATTGAGAACAAGATATCAGCGGGACCAAGTAAACGAAAGGATGATGTCAAGGTTACAGAAAGTGAAGATCCACTGGACTACTTGAACAAGAGACCGCCAACAGTCACATACTCATGTTCTAGGTGGGATGCCATCACCGAATACCTTTTCAGGAACCGCGGGCCATTGGAATTGGCCCTGGATAGCATGGAAATTCTATCCGAGCCAACCTTTTTCCGATATATCAGGGATCGTGGAGGTATCAACCTTACGCCCATGGAGTTTCGGGGATTTTTAGGCGTGGCTAATGAGAGGGGAGAGTTGTTCTTGTAAGTTCTATCATATAGATCGAGTGCATATGGTAAAATAATGGAGATATGCTGATAACTAACTAAAACACTTATAGATGGGAACCATTTCCCGGCTTCGGGATAGTGAAGCGTATTGCAAAAGGTTGGCCGCCCCCAACTCCCGGATCCCATTCTATATCTTGGCCATCACCTATTGGAGAGCCAGAGCAAGAAGACATGGAAACATTGGACAACTTAATGTCGGATCAAGCAGTACAAGAAGCGCTTTACGAATATTGTGGCGAGTGTAGAGATTTAGATATGGAAACTTTTAGAAAATGGCTAGTGCATCGATTTGAAACGGAGGAATTTGACGGCGAGGATGCGGATGAGGAATTTCGGGATATAATTGTGGAGACTGTCCGAGAAGGAGGTGCTTATTTCACGTAAGTAATAACTCCACATTGAACAAATCAAAGATTGTGAAGGAAAAGTCGAAGGCCTTTAGACTGTTCTTGCTAATTTTTGTGACTATTAGACTCGGCCCAAAGGGCATCGTAAGATTTATATACCCCATTGAAGAAATTAGAGAGGAGAAAGCAGACACATTTACAAAAGAGAGAATGAAAATGTTAGAAGAGAGAGCACAGGGCGCTACGCTTGAGGTTCAGCCCTCATGAGCCTTGGCAGAGAAATCTGTAGATGAGGTTAAATAATCTTGACCACACCAAAGGCTTGGAATCAATTTGCATGAATTTCTGGCGACAAATAAATGCAAATCTAGCTGTTCAGTGCATCGCCACTAGAATTATTTTCAAGTCATTTCTATCTCTATACATAGCCTTTCTAACTCAATTCATCAAAATGTACCTCACTCCCCCGCAAAAAGCCTTTTGTTGAGTGGCAATAATATTCCAAGCCCTTAAAGTTTACAAAAAGACAAAAAAAGGAAACAAAACGAGGTTGGGAGAGTATCTTGATAAGTAACTTTAAGGTGCCTTAGACAATAGCCTTTTCGATTGGCAAAATAATCTTTGTTCTTAAATGAAAATCGCAATCCCCATCTTTGCTATCGAAGGAGCAGCCTAAAAGCGACTTACAAAGTTCAAAGTCAAGATCGGCCAACTGTGCCGCAACTTTGCTTTTTTCTCTCAAGCCCGGAAGTTAAGCATCTTAGCCTTAGCAAACCAGTTTTCAGCCTGCCAACCGCATTCTCGGTGCGTTTAAGATCTTGAGCTCATGGAATATGCGAAGACGGTAAGGCTGTCAGCTTGGGACTATATATCTTCATTTAGAGAAATGATAGTTCTTCAATACCGGTGCCCGCAAATTATATACATTCCCAACTCAATCACCGGTGTACTTTAGATGGAGTTACCAGAGTGATCTGGTCCATGAGGAGGTTGCCGTAGTAGGCTAGCATTGAGCTTGAATATGTCAGATTAACTGTCACAAGTAGTGAAGAAGCGTTTCTTGTGTGATAGTAATATCTCTTTAGATTCGATGCGTCTTAATCTGGTAAGCAAGTTAATTACCACATCACAGTGGCTGAATTCCCAACCATAGTTCCACTAGCACAATGAAATTGTCACGATTTTGGGGCACGTGACCGCGTAGCGGGCACATATCAGCGTCGCGTCACGTACTGCGTACGCTCAATACAACATGCATTATAATTTTATTTATCTTCCTTTACTGTTGATAAAGAGTGTTACCTTCCACCGAGTAACGAACCAACAGAAATGGAAGAACTTAGATTGAACACAGGTATTTTCAAAGGAAATAAAGAAATAAAAAAAATACAATTGCGGACCTAGATGACTATGATGAGTGTACAATGGACTAGGTGCCTGGCTTTCATTATTGGTCTTTTCCTGCATTCATAATGATAAATATCGTTACGATGCTCAGGTGAGGTTTCATGTCTTTGGTCTTCGTCGCTTCATCTTGGCTTTTTACATTCTTGCGCACAATCGAGATGGTTATGTGTATGAGATATAATTGATATCTAATGGGGAAGAAAAAATAATGATAGGAATGATGTTTATCCAATTGCTTTATTGCAATAACCGTCCTAATAAACTAAACTCCTTATACCCGAACGATAAAGCATTCATCCTATAAAATAACAAAAGCTTTATTTGGCTTCTCACCAGGTATGCTGTGTGCAAGTGCCCGGATGACGAACGGCGCGATACTCCCCAATTATACGATAAATCCTGAAACCCCATTACCAGATGCTCCAACAGATGCCACTGCAATAATGTCAATGATAGTAAAGAATCTTTGTATTGAAAGTGTGAATCTCGTGGAGGTCAAGAAGGATACCATCATCTTCAGTCTATTTGGCGCAACTAAAGGGCTTACTATGTTCTGTCGGTTGTAGGAATGCCCCTTGATTATTCCAACCACTTATTCAGCCCTTCTTATCAATAATAACTTCTGCCACTTCTAAGCGGCCCTGCTGTGTATTGTGCTTCTGTTAGTCCAGTTTTATTGTGGTCTTTCAGTCTCTTAATTTCTGGCGGTGAGCGACCCCTCGAACCACTCGTAACACTCGAACCACTCGCAACACTCGAACCACTTGCACCCCTCGAACCACTCGCATCACTCGAACCACTCGCACCCCTCGCACCCCTCGAACCACTTGCACCCCTCGAACCACTCGCAACACTCGAACCACTTGCACCCCTCGCACCCCTCGCACCCCTCGCACCCCTCGAACCACTCGCAACACTCGAACCACTTGCACCCCTCGAACCACTCGCAACACTCGAACCACTAGCAACACTCGAACCACTTGCACCCCTCGAACCGCTCGGACCCCTCGCACCCCTCGCATCCCTCGCATCCCTCGCACCACTCGCACTCCCCGAATCAACCTCCTCATACAAATCGGTCTTGTCATTATTCTTGTCAGCATAAACATTTCTGTCTCGCATCCAGATATGCTGTTGATGAAGGTGTGCTGCCATCATTATTAATTTCCCTCTCTCCCAAGAGTCAGGGTCAACTTGACCTTTATGTTTGTACACGCATGATTTCCTGACCGGACAACCATAAGGGTCGCCGTCAAATTCATTGGCTTCCTTCTGTATATCTTCGAAACAAAACAACCAGGCCACATGAGCTTCTTGGCAGTTCTGTTTGGTACAACGTCTGTTCTTCACAAACGGTCTGCAAACTCGCAGGTATTCGCAACATCCTTTCTTATCGATTTCACCTCCGCAAGCTAAGCTCCAGGGACAGATTGTTTGGGACGATATATCCGTTCTATGAGATTTGTTATTTTGCCAATTGTTCCCATCCCACCATATTGGCATGAGCCTTTCTAGGACTTCGAGTTCGTCGGAGTACAGGTTTTTTAATTGGTCTATGCTTGCGCCTGGTAATGTTGTGACCGTGATAATGAACCTATCAATTATATGGGAATCTGATTTCGAAAAGCCACTTTGATCGGTTCTTCTAGCCTTCATTGATGTCCTGAGATTATATTTCAACTTATCGACGGCCCTCTCCAGCAAATCCAGCGCGGCTTTATCGGTTTCATCCCCCCTTTTATGTGCCAAATCAGGATATTCTTTTGCATCAATCGCAGCTGTCTTTTCGTACAGCTCAGTGACCAATTGCCAAATTTCGGTTACTTGTGAAGCCACGTTAGAAAATGTATTCTCAATAATTCAGTATATGTGATTGGTAATAAGTGTTGAATAAAGGACGCAAGCACCTACAATATTCCGGTGTGCTTTTAATTATCTTCTCTCTTTGCACTCGTTTCCCCTTATTTTCGTCATTAGTTCCATCGCCTTTCCGTTTCTTCGCTTCAGACATTGTTATTGCTGTGTAGGATTTGATAAAACTATTTGTCGTCAGTAAATAAGTGTTAGGAAAGCCATATGTCCTGGTTTATGCGATTGAATGGCCAAATATCACTATTTAGAAACATCAACCTACCCAGTTTGGCAGCAGCGATCTGAATGAGGCTCTCCTCGCGGTTGACTTTCTACCAAAAGATTCCATAATAAACTTCAGCTAACATGTCCATTCTTCCTTCCTTGAACCTCGACCTATCTTACATTATTGAAATCTTCCTCATCATCTTTCATCTCTTCACAACAACTTTTAATCAATTATTTTTCTAAGAATATTTACCAACGCCACGGATCCCAAAAAAGGTGCAAAGTCTCAGCTACCACTGAAAGATCAACGGAGAATGACAGTGGTATGTGTTATTTACTGCTAACTTATCGGATACTTTTGATGGAATATTTACTAACCAGGGAACCTCCAGATGATGATACGCAACGCCACAAATCTGTCAAGCTTTCCTCAACTTTAAACACCAGTGGTGAAACTATAGATAATGCTATTGATACATCTTCGTTCTAGCTAGCTCATTGGACGAAAATTAACAAATTCTAGTCCCAAATCAGGCTTTAGATGAGATCCAGATAACACGTGATACTAGTGCAGTTGTCTGAAGCAACTACACCAATGTATTCTCGAGTTTATCGATTCGAGAACTAAATACATATACACAACAATTAAAAGTTAATTTAAAACTTCTTTCAGTTTTCTCATACCCATATGCCATTAAAATACAATCCAAAAGCTATCCAGACAAATTATTTCCCATCAACATACAAAACCAAAATGCATAATTCGTACTGACTGCAGAAATTATACTCCTACGTTTTATTTCATGTATCTCAAACTTCAATAGTTGCACAGCACCAACCGTGACAGCGTGATAAAATATTCAAATCCGTGCCTACTGAGAATCGTGATTGTAAGTATAGTCAATGGGAAATCGACTTCCTATTGTACCATTGTTTGGATTTGTTCGCATCTTATTTGGGCAATGGGGAGAAGTCCGGCCCAATCCAATCCAATCACCCAGCCATCCATCCAGCGATCTATCCAGGTATGATATCATATCATATGATATCATATCAATCAAATTCATAGATACCCCATCAACCATAAACCATAAACCATAAACCACCGTATACCTATTTACCATTCCCCATTTACCACCCTAGGTATTCTCCATTCACCATTCTCCATTCACCAAACGCCAGCTATACCATGGCACACCACACCACACCGTAAACACCATGACATACCAAGCTATATCACGCTACGCCATGCCCTCCATCAAATTTATGAACCAAAAGAGTCCAATTTACCCACATATACTCCACTCCCAATCACCCGATCCCAACCCGATTAAATTCAAACCACCCACCCACCAGCCCACCCACCAGCCCAGTCCCTCGCTTGCCCATCCATCCACCCATCCCCCTCCCGCACCCAATCCCAAACAAACCGCCCATCCGCCTAACCACCCATCCAATCATCATAATCTCCTAACCTCCTATCTCCTAGCCCCCTATAAAAGATGACGAGATGCCGAGAGTCCAACCATACGAACTCCGTTTAAAAAAACAAAAAGAAAATTAAAAAAAGAAAATAAACAAAAAAAAGCAAACAGTGAAAAATTAATAATTAGTAATATGACTGACTACCAGCCACCCTATGAGCCTTTATTCCGGGCAGCCTGGAGAAGAAATGATGATGGGGAAGAGGGAGGGGGAAGAGGGGTGGAAGAAAGGGTGAAGAAGGAAGGAAAATGGTAGTAGTTGTTGTATTGATACAATCAACATAAACATGAGCAATGAAGACAAAAAAAAGAGAAAGAGAGAGAGAAAAACGAAGCAAGGAACGAATAATACATGATATGTGATATATGTGTGTGTGTGTGAATATAAGTAGGTATTAAAGTTAATTATGTAATATTAATTATGTAAATAGATTGATCTCCTCTCTCGAGAGAGAGAGAGGGGGGGTGAGAGAATTTGAATGAGGATGCTAGGATAGATAGATCCTCAAGTCAACTCATCTCACCTCATCTCACCTCTCCAAAAGTCCCCCTACATCGCGCAAAGTATTACTTATTGAATTTGGTTGATGGGTATCCAGATGATCAACTGGAGAATATTGAGAATGAGGATGAGAATCCTCCGGATGACTAGTAGTCGGCAAACGATCGCGATCGCGATCACGATCCATCAAGATAGTCTCGAGTTCAAACCCGGTACTTGAGAATCTGCGCATTCTCTGGGATCTGGGACCTAACAAGCCCCCAATATCCTGAAGGAGAGCCGCGGAGCCTCTTCTCGGGGGCGGAGGTGCCGGCGCCGGAGCGGGACTGAGACCATTTTCATAAGACCAGGTAGTTTCGACGGGACCACCGCCTTGCGTACTGGATTCACCCGTGAATTCGGAATCCATGGTTCGCGACGAGCTGACCCTGCGAGGCGGCGAATCCTGATCGAGGAGGCCACCGACGTCGAAAAAGGAGACGCGGCGTGGTGACAGCATGGAGGAGAGATCTTCCGAGACGTGACGAGAAGTGGGGGATTGGGATTGGGTTTTAACCAGATCCATCTCGTCACTCGTATTATCAGCAGTTGGGAAGCGCCAATCATTCGAAGCCGCATTCGAAGAAGAACCAAATCGATGATTTTGATTTCGATTTCGCACGGGCATGTTTCCCGCCACGGCCATGGGAGCTGGTCTCGGGGGTGATTCGATTGCCCCTCGTAATTCTGGGTTGACACCTAATCCCAAATCTCGCACGAGATCTTCATCACTTCCCCATTGACGAGCGGCGGTTCCACGTCGAGATGTACTACGATCAAGTGTATCGGTGAGGGAACCAAATTTGAATTTTTGTTTCTTGACGCCTCGATCTCGGACGAAGGATCCTAGGATAAGTGCATTGGCCACGGCGGTTGCGAAGAGAATTTCCACGGATGCTAATAACGATCGATATTGTTGTATCCCATGTCGATCGATGATTTGGGGGATTCGGTAAAGTGTGATTCCAGCCGGTATTAACGAACCTGCAAACAACAATACCAATTGAATTTTTTTTTTGATTCTCATGGTTGAACCGATGATGATGGGGACTGGAAATAGAACGAGCAAGAGATCAGTCAATACATTGACCGTTCCCATTGTAAGGAGTTGTGCGTATCCTTGACGGCATTTTGCTCCTGGATCTGGTATGACTTGCCAGTAATGATTGATAGGTTGACATTCGGATATATCTGCTATTATAACCGCGATGAATGTGACTAGGAGGAACCATCGGATGAATATCAAAGTTCGTTCGTGTGACCTTGTCCAGATATTAATTGTGAGTCTTTTGAAGAATTCACTGATTGTAAGTTTAAGCATCCAAAGTCTAAAAGTATGTTAGTAAAATTTAACATAACATTAAAATATCAATTTTGAAAAAGGAGAGAAGAGAGAAGAGAAGAGTACTTGGATTAAGTTTTAATCGAGAATAGAAAAGAGGGAGAAAAGATGAGTAATTGAATTAAGTTTAAATCGAGAAGAGAGAAGACAGAGTAGAGACATCCAAAATAAAACTTACGTCGCAGCATAAAAAATTCTAGAAACCAAGACCAACCTACTCCCAATCGCTCTTCTCCGCAAAGCCGTCTCGGAAAAATCCACAATGACCGCATTATTCGTGCCAAACAACAAAATAACATGAACCAGCGCCATGCGAGCAAACAAAGGAACGAGACAAGCCAAAGCCAACCAATCCTCCTTGAACAATTTTTCCGTCCTGATATATCGTCCACACACGCGGAAGAGGATGATGACGGCCGAAAAGAGCGTGCACCACCAACATACAAGAAGTGTAGGTTTGTCGTCGTAGAAGCTTCGAGCGGGTGGTGCACTCGTGTATATGGTCATGATGATGTGACCTCGGGATACCAGGTAGATGGATGGATGGATGATGATGGATGTCAACCAGTGAGCAAGCAAGCAAAAAAGACAATAACCACACCACGCCCGTCTACCTCCGTGGAGGGGACGAGCGAGGATATATTATTTTTCGCAGGTTTTCTCTCTCTCTTTCTCTTTTCCTTGGGTTGCTCAGCTTGGTTTCAGTTCCGTTCAGTTCAGTTCAATTGATGATATGACGAGGGTGGATATTCAATTGTAGTCTGATATATTTCCACGCATGGGAAATCCTTAAATTCCGTCTCGAACGTTCTCGACAATCGTTGCGCATGGACCGTTGCATGACAAGAATAGATGGATGGATTGGACTCGAAGTCGAGTATTCCGGAGGTTTTTGGGGGGTGGAGGGGTGGATATAGTGATAGGGCTGGGTGTTTGACTTTTTTGACCGTCGCGAGAATCTTTCTTTTTCTTCTTGGGTTATTGTCTTTTCTCCAAAATGTTGTTCTGGAAGCTTTTATGGCGATACAATGTGGAACAATGGTGGAGGGATGATATTGTATTCCGAGGGTGGAGGGTGGAGATTGATAGTTCAATGTGATGGGATGGGATGGGATGGGATATGATATGATATGGTGAATGATATTGTTATTCGTATATAAATAAAGTCAAGATTGATTGGAGCGTTCGTAATCTTTCGTAATCCTTTGAATTGGTACAAGGTTATTTGTAGGAGAAGAAGTGATCAGTTTCAAAATTGGAGGTTGCCAAAGATTAATATTATTTGCAGAAATGGATGGATGGATGGATGGATGAATGGAATGGGCGTTGATAATGAGTGAGGTGTGCATGTGGTGAGACGAGATGGTGAAGGATACTTACTGGGTATATTTGTATGGGGTTCCTGTTCCTTGAATTCTCATATATAGATAGATATCGCATGCACAAGGTTGGTTGGTTGGTATTTGTGATTGATCGATGGATTCGGGGCTGACTCTGAATATAGAATATTGAGGTACGGAGTAGTATTTCTTGAATTTTGATTCTGTTTTCTAGAGTAAATTATTATATAAACCTAGATTCTAGTTGTTTATTGCTTCAAAACTCAAGATGAACTTCTACTTTACTTCTAGAAGTACGAGTTGTAGAAATTAGGTGTTGTTATTCATGAAGACGTTGATATGTATGATTTTGATTTTGGTGATAATAATGGTTCAAGGACGGACTCAAGGTTATGGTTCTTGTGTCTCGTCTTGCTTGCAGCTTGCTTTTGATAAAACGTGGGGCCCTGCCATGCGATGCGGAATTGTGGGATAAGACTCGACCTAAGGTACAAATTGAAAGTTGGAAAGCTAGAAGGAACCTTCAATAATAATAATATGAATATTGATATCGATATCGATATCGATATCATTTAGGTCATTGGATAAAAATAGGTTTCCGTGTCATTGACCTACCTTGTATCATCTAGATTCTAAAGATCATTAGAAATACTGTACATATATTCACATGCGTGTTTGCCAACTTTGCGGTTTATCATTCAAAAATAATCCTTCCTCTTCCTAAGTACATATTCATACTGTAAAAAGTAATCAAGATTTCCTAATCCCGATTCTCATTCTTCATCTGATTCGTCCTTCTCAGCTTTCAAGTGGGTGGCGCGATACGGTACACCGGTATCATCAGTACAGTAAGAAACCCGTTCGTTTCGTTCGTTCGTTCATCTGGGCCATTTAATATTTCAACCCGCAGTTTTGGGAACCAGTGGGAAGGAAGCACGAAAGCTTGAAATGTGTGGGCACTGGGCATGAAGGAGGTTCTCTCGGGTAAGTACAGTACAGTACAGTAAACCTCCAGCTTACCGAGTACAATATGAATTTTCTATACTACAATAGATAGGTAGCTTCTTAACCTTATTTATATACTCTATACGTAGTAGTATTGTATTTTCAGATATTGCATCAAGAATATAATCAAGATGACCTTGGGAATAGATGAATACAGTACCTAGTGGGGGGTACAAAATACTGTAAAATAAAATCCTCGAGTAAAATAGAAAAGAAAATCATAGGGCGAACGATTCCAATTATCATTATTGAAAAGATAAGAAAGAACCTTTTTAGGCTTTCGGATTTTCGGATTTTGGGATTTTGGGATTTTTCAGCCACTGACCCACTGGATAGGAATCCTACCTAGGGTTACAATTGTATAAGTTCCTACCTAGTTGATTTAGTTGATTAGATAATGAAGCGGTTGGTTGGTTAGTTGTTGGTTTGGTTTGGTTTGGTTTGGTTTTGGTTTGCGAGTGATATTGAATCTTGATATCGATATTTCATATGGAGGGCTATTGAGCTGAAGTAATGGTTGTATAGTAGGTTACCAATACAAGTACAGAGAGTATATACGTACAATTAGTTCTACGTACAATCAATTCTACATAATCTTTAAATCTTATATGAAGGCTGAAGGCTTGAACCAAAAACGTGAAAGTAAGGTGTTATGTGATACCAAACATCATTTGAAATTCCCGTCATGTAGTATTCCAGTCATGTCGTACATAGATGGATGGAATAGTGATGCCTAGAGCTGAATGAATCTCGACTCTCGACTCTTGTTGTACACGCTCCCGTCGTTGTACAAGATCTCAATTCCAGAAAGTCCTTGTATATATGTGTGTGCTAGGTATTGTACATATAGTATATATTACGGAGAGTAGATATGTTATAACGCAACGCCTTACTTAACCTTACATCATATCATATCTTACATCATATCATATCTTACATCACGTATAATATGAGACCAGAATCATCACATACGGTATTCAACTCAAGTCGACTTCAAGCCAAGGTAGGTAAGGTGGTAAGGTGATAAGGGAGGAATGTCAAGACTTAAGGCTGACATGCGGGATAATCATACAGTACCTAGGTAATGTAAATTGGAATTTCCAGCTAGATACCTACCTAACTACTGTACCGTATCTATCAGCCAGTATGTATGTATGTAGACATGTATTGGATAGAATATTTCAATACAACCTAGACCTAGACCTAGGACGGTAACCACACCGACAAAGCGGCTGTGATATCATATGAACATACAGTCAAATAATTAACGATGATAAGGGTTCCAATCCAAATGCAAATGCAAATCCAAGTAGTACCTATGCAGATATTGACAGAAGCAGATATATCTAGCTCCTCCATCTACTCCATCTACTCTACGACTACATAGTTCCGAGGATGGGGGAAAGGTGAAGTTTAAGACAAGACAGGGGGACCACGCGACTCGCGAGGAGAGGGAGGTATCTTTAAGTCAGGTGCGGAGGTGGATTTTCACCGAAAAAGATGCTGGGTGGGGGAATTTGGAGGGGTGCGAAGCTTGGGTATTAATTTGTATAGTATTCCTGACGCTCGTGCCGAAAAAGTAGGTAGGTATCAGAGTACCTACCTACCTACCAAGGTAATGAAAATACCTTATCTTGGGTAATGAACTACCGATGTAGGTATTTGGAATTCTATTTATGAATAGATATAGATAATATTTGAATATTGAGGTTGAGATTGAGATTACTGTATATCAGAACGGAAGACCTAGATAGGTATATATCTACAGTGCTGGAGTAGATAGTATTGTAGTAATCTTGTACGGTTATATATAATGTATAGGTACCTAGGTATTTAAGTACATATATATCCCACTTTTCTTTATTCATATGTGTATTGTATATTGTATGATATCATATAAAGAAGAATATCGGAAAGCCTAGGTAGGCATTTTTTACTTTTTACCTACCTTTTATGGTAATAATGTTTATGAATGAATGAATGTTGGAACACATAACATAACATGTGAAAGATGGAATTCGATATCTGGATGTTAACCCGAATCTAAGCGCGAGAATTAAGCCGATAAATTGATTTGATTGATAAAAGAAAACGAGTTGTGTGTTAGTTCTTTTGATATGGATGAGATTGGTTTTATTGTGTTGCGTGAGGTGAGATGATGAGATGGAAAAATCGTGGGGGGGATAAATTAGCTTATACTGTAATCGGAATATTATATTCATATTCATAGTGGGAGAAGATCGTGAATTCGAACGGTTATATCTGTGGAAACTCTCCCAACCTCAAAGATACGGAGCACCAACAAAGATGCTCAATGGTAAACTACAAGCCACGGCATAATTTGGCATATCAACAATTTCCGCAATCTTCAAATTTGCAGCCACACTCGCAAGCATATATGCTTCCTGTCTATCCAACCCCTTCTCTCCCACCATCCAAGCGATTAATCCCCTCAATGCCTTTCTACTTGCTTCTCTCAAATCAGCATCGATTCCCAATGCAGCATATTCACCTTTATCCACCGGAGTGACACTTTGAGGAGGAACGCAAAAATGTGGACTTTGAACCCATGGTTTGTCTTTCTCGACCGTCAAACGAATGGTGGCTTTCATGGGCGTCTCAATCGCCGTTCCACACACTTCCCCATCTCCTTGCGCTGCATGTCCATCCCCACAACTGAATAGAGCCCCGGGAACTTGGACGGGAAGATAGAGGATGGATCCTTGAGTAATGTATTTGCAATCGATATTCCCACCCGTCTCATAAGGAGGAACGGTAGAGAATCCCCCCTCTTCCCCTCGTGCCACCCCCACCACTCCGAGAAATGGTCTCACGGGAACATGGATTCCTTCCTTAAATACCGCAAAATCTTCCCCCTTGGAAAGATCCCATATCTTGAGTGATGCATCGGGATATTCATCGGCTAGTAAACCGAATCCAAATGATCCTGGTAAACAACATGTCCAACCATAATCAGCGGGTTTGAGGGATAAGAATTCGACTTTGAGGATATCGCCTGGTGATGCACCGTTGATGTAAACGGGTCCAAATGCAGGGTCGGCTTTCGAGATGTCGAAGTTCGAGACCGCGCTGATGTCGGATGTCGAGGTGATTTGATTGGAGCCTCCGTCCAGAAGATCGAATGATATTTCAGAACCGGAATTGATGGTTATGGCGGGTGTAAGGGATTTGTCCCATTTCATGTGGATGTTTGTTGTATTGATGTGGAATTTATGTGCCATGATTTGATGGATGGATGGATGAGTGATGAGTTGAAAGTTTGATGCGATACTACCTACCTACTATCGTTCATTTGAAATTACATGGAAATGGAAATGGAAATGGAAATATATACGAGTATTTCTCTCCGCGTCGAACGATGAAGGAGGGGGAGTGGGGTCGATGTAAGACTGCATTAGGAAGGGGAGAAGAGTATACTAATCGTGTAACCATTGCTGACATTAGATAGATGACTTTCATAGAGGATGATACCAGTACGGTACGGAGATAATCACATATTTCACTATCCCTTCATAACCGCAATTGTAATAGTAATTTTGTTCGTGTCTATAGCCTTACTATATTAGAAACCATTTGATACGACTTCGTTTGATTAAAAGCTACCTATGTAAATAAAGAAACATAAATACTAATTAAAACTGTGAATAGTTACATATTTTAATGTCCTCCGGAACTTTCTTTTCAATCGGCAGTTGTCATTTTGTCCGTGCTTTTTATTTGACGTGACTTCCGACCATTGGACGCGACCCCACTAAACTTTTTTATTTACAATCAATAATGCTGTAGTACTCCATAAGGTACCGGTGGCAGCTTCCTTCCAACATGGAAAGCTTCAAAGTTTGGAACCCTTCACCCAATATCATTCATGCCATACCACACCATACCATGGTGTTTGATTGCCCATAATGAGTATTGATGGCAAGAAGTACCAGTACCTGTCTCGAGCAGCTTAATATCTATCTTACCATTACCATTACCATTACCATTACCATTACCATGATCCAACCAAAAGAATAAGTATCAATCTGCTCATCAAAAAAAGTGTAACCCGTCAGTCCACCAAGTCAACATCAACCTACCTACCTCCATACCTCCATTGTCAACCCCACCGACAATAATCAAATATACAGGAGAAACCGGCCTTCACTCGCTCACTCTTCACTTCCTCAACTCCTCACCTCAACCAAACTGACACACCATGAACCGGGAGCGGTCGCAAGAGCTCATAATGGATCTCGATGAAGATGATAAAGATGTTCAACTCCAGACCACATCAGGAAAACTGTTGGAAGATTTCGAGAAATCCCTAGGTCCATTCCTTCATGTTACTAATAAGCGTCGACTGGAAACAAGAGAAACAGCAGAAACGGAAAGATTGGCAGCATTGGTATTGATATCCCTATATTTTCGTATTATAATATCTGCTAATTTTCTTCATAGCTAGATAATTTTCAAGAACTTCCTCAACTTCTTGATCCACATCTTCAACGATTAGTACCGAGACTAGCTAACGCCTTCATTCACTCCATATCGACAGTACCTTCGAAGCCTACTACTATAAATCATAACCCATTTCGCATCCCTCTACGAAGAGCTATTTGCCAATTACTATATGTATTTTGTAAGGTTAGAGGAGAGAAGGTTATCGTTCAATTTCTGAGTACAGAAACCAGGCATATTGGTTTATTGCTTTCTGCCATCGAGAAAGGCACATCGGAAAATATGGGAGAATTGGAAGAAATATGGGACTGGGAGGAACGATACATTACTTTACTTTGGCTCTCGCAGTTGATGATGGCACCTTTCGGTCTCGATTCTTTGTCATCTAATTCTTCGCCCTCTAATTCTTCGCTCAGTGGCATCGTTTTATCTTTTCCTTGGATCATACCATTGCCAACCAATGTTCCTGATGTAGCGTTGCGATCCCTTTCATTAGCCTTGAGGTATCTCCCGTCACCTGGAAAGGAAAAAGATGCCGCAAAAATTCTACTAGTAAGAATTGCTCTCCGTAAAGACATGCAGGACCTCGGGCTATTGCATTGTTTAGTATTATCGGCAACATCTGCTTTTAATTCAACGGGCGGAACTTTGCTTATACACTTTGCCAATGGGGTTTTGTCTTTTCTCGCTGGAGTTCTCAGGTCATCCATGGACACGGCTTACATGGAGCCTTATCTGTCACTGATATTTGAAGCTATTCATCAAATCATGGTGGATAGTGTGGATAGTAAGTTTGAAGAAATCCGAAAATCGGCCGTTTCTATAAAGTTAGCCATCAAAATATTTCGTTGCATTGCTTTGCTCAATATACGTCCATCATTCACAACTACAGAGAGGATGCTGAATGAGCCGATTGACTTCATCCTTCAGATGCTATCGGAACCATCAACACCCGTTAGACTAGCTGCGAGTAAGGCATTAAGTCACGTCATTTTAAAACTACGACCCGAACATGCCATTGAAATGGTAGAATCAATTCTCGATGTATTAACGGATAACTCAGGCAAAGATGCTTTGACTTGGCATGGCCACGTATTAACACTGTCGCATCTGTTGTATCATCGCTCAGCACCAAAATCTCTACTTGGTGATGTCATTTCTCTTCTTCTCAAAGCTTTATCATTTGAGCAGAAATCTATCTCTGGAAGCTCCATTGGAACTAATGTGCGAGATGCTGCAAACTTCGGAATATGGGCTGTAGCTCGACGATACTCGACCACGGAACTACAAGTTATTGACATTGAATCTGAAGAATTTATTCGCCCGTTGATGACAAACACCACTATACAAATTTTAGCAACACACCTAGTTGTTTCTGCATGTTTAGATCCTGCTGGTAATATACGCCGTGGATCATCTGCAGCACTCCAAGAGCTGGTAGGTCGCCATCCAGGTACTATAATTGAAGGTCTCAATTTGATACAAATCGTTGACTATCACGCTGTGGCTCTTCGATCAAGAGGAATATTGGAAGTGGCAGTGTCAGCCTCTTCGCTATCTTACATTACAAGCCACCAAGAGTCCAGGCACCACTATGGGGACGCACTCCTTGAAGCGCTGCGAGGTTGGCGCGGGGTCGGCGATTTGAGTATTCTTACAAGGCGAGATTGTGCTGAAGCTTTCCGTCTTATCAACTGCTCCATGGGGTACCCTCGAGACTGCTCTAGCAAATATAAAACTTCTATTGATACCATAATCAGTCTGGATCGACAAATTAAGAGACTCCTGGACCGTGAAACCAACGAACGACATGGGCTACTCCTTTTTATGTCTGGAGCTATTCTTGAACATCCAAAGCTTTACGAAGATATTCCCCTAACGTTGCATTCTCCCGAATTTGACTATTTGCAATATATTCAAATCTTCGAGATAGTCAACCCATATCTTCAAGAAATGATGCAAGGAAATTACTCCCGCCCCAAGCTGATTGCGGAAGCTTTGTGCTGTGTGCTCTTCCATTCATTCCGTATCTATGTGATGATCACGATATATTCGATGAAAGGGTATAGCTTCGCTCCTTTAACTCTTCTCCTCTTCAGATGGTTATCTGACTCGAGGACAAGAAAAGTTCTTCCTTTCGAATACGAGAAACCTTATGCAGAACATGTGATATCGGATGCACTGGGAAAATTTGAGGAAATACAAAACGCTGCCCATATCAACATGGGACATGTGCCACATTTTCACTGGGCACATATCTACGACTCAATGGAACCCAATGCATTTCGGTTCTTTGCGCTTGCTAAAGATTTTGTTCATAATGTCCTTGACATTGAACCTGAAATAGTCGGTCTTTGGTCGGCTTGCATTCGCAGGGTGTTCCTTTGGTCATCTTCTCTACGTCGGCGGTCGCTCGTTGATCCCTTGCTGGAGCGTATACGTCAATCAAACAATAATAACGCAGTTGAGAAGATGGCAGATCGATTGATCTTCTCCGCCGCTTGGGCTGCATATTCGTTGAATTTAGAATACCAGAATGAGATTCATGATGCAATCCATTCGAGATGGAAGACGACAAATATGAATGGTTATGATCCTGTGATACGAACCGCATTGCTTGCATGCTTGTCAGAAGAGAGCAATATACCAGCGTTTAAAATTATGAGGTTTTGGGAAATCATCTCCGAGGGACTCGATGACTACCATATAGATCCGGTACAAGGTGATACTGGATCGTGGGTTCGATCAGAAGCCATTAAAGGGGCGGAAATTCTTCTATCCATGGATTTAGGACAGGATTCTTCTAATCAGAAAGTGTTTTCAACTATATTTTCGAAGCTCTTAAGACTTTGCACAGAGAGGTTGGACAAGGTGCGAATGTTGGCTAAGAAGGCTATTCTGACAATTCTTGTATCAAGGTTCGCTTAACTTCTTTCCAAATATCTTCTTACTTCTAACTTTATTTTCGAATAGCCCTGAGGCTTTATCTTTCGAGCAAAGTTCGATCTCTTCGTACGAACATTTTCGATTCATGCTAGATCTACAAACTAGCAATCTTCAACTCATAGCAATCCCAGGGTTACAGTGGCGTCCTTCATGGACGGAAAGATTGTTGGAGGGTTACGTAACCTCAGCACAAGGAGGGCATGAAGGTTTAATCCGCGTTAGTCGTGCGGCTTTGATGGACTTTTGTAAAATGGACCCGAAAAATCAAGAATGTATTGGTCCGGCTCTGGCTAGAAATTTAGAAACTCATCATTGCAAGAACGATAGAGTGATTATTCCTACATTGGAAATTGTCGCGCTCTTACTAGATTCGGAACTCATGTATAAATTCTACCCTGAAATGTAAGCATATTAATTAATCTTTTAATCGGCTTCGCATATTTTTTTGCTAATAAAAACATTTAGTCAATACCGAATGCTTTACAACCTTATTGTAAAGGAGGCATATAAATCGAAAGAAATTCCCAAATTAATCGCGGCCGCCAAATGTTTTGCGATGCTCTCTCGAGCGTATCCGAATGCCATTGATCGATTGTTAAACATGCTTTGGCATCATTACCCTATGGCTCGGGTGGCGGCGGTGGATGAGTTGTTTATGTTGGGGTTCGAGTGTATGAAGGGGAGGGACTGCAAGTTTATGCACGGCAAGGTCAATGTGCTGGGGACTGAGCTCAGCCCGACTTCGTTTGCGAGAGAAATTTATGCGCAGGGTAGGGAGTTGGGATATCGAAAGGGTGAAATTTTTAAGTGGCTTGAGGAGTCTTGTGGTTGAGGGGTGGATGGGTGGATGGGAGGGGGATGGGAGGGGAAGGGAGGGGAGGGGAAGAGAGGGGAGGGGAGGTGGTCAATTGGCACTTGTCATTATCCTAGATTGATAACTTGGGATACCTATTTAAAAGTTGCCAGGGGGTTTGGTATTTTTAGGAGGGGGAAGCTGATGAGATGGGGAAGTGATTACCAGGTAGTACAAGGGGATAAATGGGAATAATGGGAAGACGGTGAAGAGTTGGTGAATATGCGTCTTATTTTAATATTCCTCGAGGTTTATTTTATTTGGTTCTCGCCAAATCACGCTTCGAAACATCAATAATCTAATCCTATCCTTCCCAAACACCCCCTCGGGGATCCGATGTGAAAATGAAAAATGTGAAAGGAAAATCATGCATCGGTCTGTCAATCTCATTCCAATCACTCACCCCCTCCCGCCCCAACTTCCTCCGATACTCACTCCACCGCATTGGGTGGGTGCTAACCTATCATATCATATAACCCTATGACGCCATGAAAGGACCTGCATACGTACATCTGTGTATACGCGTTTTTTAAATACCTACACTCACATCGTCAGCTAGCGAGGCTTTTCTCCTTCAACCAAACATAGTGCAAGAGGTTTACGTTTCCAATGAATTATAAAGTAAAAGGGTTAGGGGGAAAGATGGGAAAGATGGGATAGCGGCTCTATACTCTTGATTATCGAATCGTCTGACTCCTTTATCTACCAACTAATAAGTATACCATGCTTCAAACCGGACAAGATTGTGATTTGAAGTCCGAGAGTTCACCACGCACCAAAATTGATTGTTCGAAATAAACAATATACAGGTACATAATGACAGGACCTCCATATATAAAAACAGAAGTACATTTGTAAGCCTACTCAAAAGAACGCCCACTACACATGTCGTCATGTTCAATTTCCAGGATCCAACTCTAAGAAAGATCTACGACGATTCTTTTTTTTTGGTGCGTGGATTTCGTCAGCAGGTAGGCCTGTATTGGGATCATCATTTGATAGCCTTCTTTTCCTGCTACTTTCACTACTGGCTAAAATATCCTTGTTCGATGTACCAGCTGTAGAGATCGATGAGATAGGTTGCAATAAAAGAATCGACTCGTAATGCTCAGCCAATAGTATCTTTAGTGAATCTTGGTCCAAATTTAGGATGTGATCCCGCATAGTTTTGGTATATTTTCCGTGTTTTGAGCGCAGAGCTTCATAGTATGTTAAGATCTTTCTTGCCGATATTCGTTTCCCTTCGCGGATACACTTATTGACTTTTCCTCAAGATCGGCCAGAAGGCGGCCTTTTAAATGTTCGATTGCCTGGGCACTTTCTTCTCTTGTTTGGAAATCCGTTTTGAAAGTTTCTCCAATTCGTTCGGGGTGGGTCAAAAATTGGTCTAAATGCTTACAATGCGAACATCCGCATCCACGAGCACTTCGCACCCAATCCACTGGCCACCTGGGCTCCACGGGCTTGCATCTGAAGATATACCAACTGAGCGCGCTCTGGAAAAAGAGTTGGAGGGCTGGTGTATGCAGAAATTCAGGTGGATGCTTCCGGGACATGGCGATTAATGAGCAACAGAATGGTAAGAGGTGGGTGATAAACTCTTTCTCGTTGGCCTTTTGTGCCACACAAATAACATTGTCCAAAATACGTTTCATCTCCAGAGACATGCCAAGTCTATTAGCAGCATATAATATCTCAGCCAACCAAGAGTAATCGGGATACGTATCGTTGGGGGGCGGACGGGTATTGTAAAAGTCGAGCCCAAGCTTACCAGCAAAGATCCGATTGGAAAGAATATGTTGGTAGATAATCGTAAGATACCCAAACTGCTGTGAAGCGATGCAAGGCAGAAGCTTTCTAGCAATGAGCGCTAGAAGCTCAAAGACCATTGCGGTTTGGTTTATGTGGATCACTGGAAGAAGACTAGAATATACTCAGCATCAAATCACTGTTTCACGTGTGTCTCAGCCCTACATTTTGATGATTTTTCCGTGGCTCCAGGTATCTGCAACCTCCAGAAGCTGTTCACAACACACTATGGATCTGAGTTGGAGGGAATGCACTGCTAGCTCATACTGAGTAGCTGTCCATTCTGAACTCAATTCGCGGTAGAGTTGTGAGGACACGTATTTGATGGCCCAACATCTAGAATAGATGTGCTCAATTTTCGCAAGGTAGTTTGCTATCCTAGGCATGTATCAATATCATTCCACCAGTATTTTCATGGTTATTGCAAGACTAACGTGGTTGAAAGCCAATCGGGCTCATGTTTTCTAGTCATGGTTGCAATCAAAGATAAACTCTTTTCATTAGCAAAATAAGCTGGCAAGGCGCATTCAAAAAGCGTTTGGTGGTTGGTGTTTGCAATGAGAGTAAGCTTCTTGATCAAGGTTTCTTTCGAAAACCCTGATCGAACTGAGCCCCACGATCCGGGCTTTGTTTCAACCATTAATCCACATAAATAAATTAAATCCTCTAAAGTTGAAGGGTGAAGATCCGATGGATTTTGCAAAAGATCAAAGAACGTGTCGATGGTTCTGTTGATGATGCTCTGGTTCTGGTTACTCAAGATGAACTTCCACTTGTAATTGCAGGGCATGATTAACACTATCTATTACGAGTTCAGTAACGTGTTTTAACGAAATCAAATCTGACTTACACTTCGGTGATAACTTTGTGAAAGAATATCATGACGCCGGTCGTAATATTGGTATTCCGGTACTCCATATTCGAATATATCTTCGAATATGTCTTGTATCAGGCTATCTTCGGTAAAACTAGGCTTGTTGCAGATCAAGGTACCGCTGAGTTCATTAACCCTGTTCAAGTTGAACGAGATCTCCATAACATCCTCAATAGTGCGGTTCTCATCATCACTTGATTCATCGTCATAACCATTGTAACCATAATGACCGCAGGTTCCCTCAACCTTATGTTCAAATAATGCGAGGCAAACATAAAAGCCTACCCGTTGGCATACGTTGTGGAGTTTGCGAACTGCAAAACGATCTGTACCTTGAAGATCCTTGTATGCAACTTTTAACCCATAATCCTCCTGTAGTGCATAGCCCAGGAAGTCATCCACAAGATCTCGATTCTTGTTCCAACTACGGAGCAAAGATTGAAGATCCAGCATGGGGGCTACAACAGCAGATGCAGAACCTGAAAGCCCATCAGTAAAATAGCCACTTCATAATTTATAACAATGAGGACAAGTGTGATGCCCATTAGAACCCATAATACAGGCGTAAAATTGGATCTGGCGTGGCAGATAGTGCGTCCAACAGTCCGGATTATAGTCCGATTTGAAACTATTCAATATCCGAAACACTACCAATTTTTGAATATTTTGATCAAATCTTTCGATCAGATGTAAAATTTTCAGAACAATTTCGAAACTCCAAATTCATTCAATATTTTAAATAGATATAATATATAAAATTAGGATTTCTTTAGTGTCAGCAGTTCGGACAATTGGGAAGCCATGATGTCAGATCGGAGCATCTTGCCACAAGATTGTGCGCACTTTGGAACTAGACCAGAAAGATCAAGGTGCTCGGGAGAATAGGATATTTGAGAGCAAAGACGGAGTAAAAGAACTCACTGATATCTTGAGGTGAAGTATGATGAAGATTATATCTAAGCACGATGCGGCGACCCCACGAAATTGGTGTGCTAGAGATTGAGATATCTGAGAACTTTGTGGCGATTAGCGTTTAATTTTAGGAATACCACAAACAACCCATGATAGAAAGGAGTATTCCCAATCCGATGACTTCGGCACAACAAGTTTCCTTACGTAACCACCGTGTTCGAGTGCAATCGTTTCCTCGAGCCGTGCAGATGGTAACATGATATCCAATATAGCAAAATGCCTCGGTGAATGCTCTGAACTGCAGGAAGAACAATCAATATATTGTTAACTCACGCAATAGGTGCGTATGAACTCACGAACAAGAATCAATGGTACTTCCAATTTCTGAAAGAACAAGGGCATTCAACTTCGCATTAAATGGCTTGAATTGAAGGCTCCATTCTTTCTAAATTTTGGATAGGATCGACTCTAAGGCCTTGGCCCAAGCAGGATTCTGGGTTTCGATTTTATCTGCTGGAAGAATCCAAGAGTGTTGCTTCGACGGGTATTTTTCAATGTTGGTTCCAATGCTTTCTTGGTTGCTTGCTGCGATGACTTTGTCGACATCATCCTGCACTATGGGAAAGCGGATTGGACCGTGATCTTTTATGAATAGTTCTGGATCTAGGGCGTTAGGAATAGAACCGTAGCAGAAGATTTCTCCCGCACTCCCGACGCTATCCAAAAGTTCATGAAGGAGTGTTTTGATATTTTCGGGAGGAAACGCTAAAGTATCCTCATCTTTACTTGAGTCTCCGTCTTCATTATTATCATCATCAACCCCGCAAGTTCATCTGGAGGATTTTGTGCCACAATCTGTTCCTTGTGTTCGAGTTCCGCATCAGAGGAATTGTCACTGACTTCCCAAAGTTCGGGAGAGCCACTGGGATGATCGGTCATGATTCGTTCAAGTTACGAAAGAAGGCGAGAAGGGATCGTGGGACCTGGGCCAGATAAAAAATAGATGTCAATGTCGATGTCATTGAACAATGCGGGGCACACGCGTTCAGAAGCGACGTTGGGGAATATAGCACGTACACTAGCGCATGTCCCCTCCACACCTCAGAGGTTGTTTTTTTTTGTTTTTTTCAAGGGCTTGTAAAAGTCTTTCAAGTATTGATGTATATGGAGACAAAATCGAGCTTGATTCAGATCCTTTACTTTTGATTTTGATTGATTTAGATTATCAACTAGATTTTAAAACGCTATCGTGGTGAAATTATCAATGCCAACACTTTTGAGAATTCCGATCTTTGGCGGCTCGAACAACTTCGGTATAGTCACGAGATTTGATATGAAGAAATTTCAATACGACCCATTCTGGGATGGCAGCGTATACTATTTCCCAGCAAGCTTCCCTAGCCAAATAGAAGCTTTAGTCAATGAGATCAATAAACCAAATGCTTCGGTGGAAACATAGCTTAATGATTAGCATTGGTAAACCCCATCCTCCTCTCCTAATTAATCACAGAATCCGGGGTTGGATTCTACTGAACTGACTTGTATAGGGTGTTATATACATACGGCCGCAGGCCGTATTAGTAGATTCACTAGTATCGCGACAATATATATCCCTAGAATCTATATTAAAAGTTTATTCGAGACTCGAGACTTTTTTAACTTTCTTAGCATAATATATTCAGATTTCCCTCCTTCTACCCTAAGTGTCCAATAGCTCGAAAGCTTTCGACTTGATCTTGAATTTGAAAAGTTATGAATCTTGAATATCGCTTAACAATCCAAATCGATTCAATATCCTTGTTGGAAATGATATATAATGCTAAGCAGAGTGGCTTAGTATAACTATTTTACAACAATCCTAGATGAATTTAATATACCAAACCGCATCAATATATAAATGGATTCAAGAATCAAAATTATTTTGTTGTTGTATTACCGTCCGGACTATTAGAAACCCTTTTATCCAATATTCTATTCATCATCAACCTCTCTTCCTCCCAACAGGACCATAATCTTTCCATTCTCTCTCTGCTCCGCAATATCCAAAGCAGTCTCCCCAAATGTATTCCCCTCATGCAACCCCCCCCCCTTCTTCCACAAAACTCTCATAACCTTCACATGCCCTTCTCTAACCGCTATATCTAAGATCGTATCCTCATTCTCCCCAATTTTCATCTTCGCATCTCCTCCCTTTCCAATCATATCCCTAACCAGTAACCCATATCCTTTTTTAATCGCCATCTCCAGCGCCGTCCTTCCTTTTGCATCTTCTATATCTAAGTTTGCATCCTGCCGGACTAATAATCTTGCACTTTGCATTTTCTCATTGCTGATTGCCATAAGTAATGGTGTTCTCCCCCCAACTTCTTTTGTATGCTTGCTATTGATGGCAGCACCCGATTTTAAACATTGAGAGTTTGTTCGACGCTTGGAAGTACGGCAGAGCGACATATGAGAATCATGCCGCCACAACCACTGTGTGGTAAGAGTTTCATGATTCCATCGTGAATCTGAGCATCATAGCTATCGAGAACCAATAACCATGTATACCATAGATCTTGAAGGAAATTCCTCACAAATTCGAGTTTTTTCTTCTGAGATCCATCCAGTGATCTCTTGATCATTGCATAGACTGTCTCTCAACCAAAACACACACGAGGAAACGACGAAACATCAATCCAAGATGCTGTTGGAAATTGCCCAAGAGAATGCGCTCGCCGCTTGGTGGCAATACTCCAAGACTAGTTGGGTTTTTCCCACGCCCTTGTTTCTATGCACAAGGACAATGCATACTTCATTGGCTCCATGGTTGTTGCAATTGACAATTTGACCGTCCTTAATTATATAATGTTAAGCAAAAACGGGTATGCTATAGCATTGAAATAGATTGTAGAAGAAATAAAGAAAAATTTAATGTATCGCACTGAAAATCATCACCCAAGACCCCATATATGACTTACTTATATTATAGCCTAACCAAAAATATCTGTATAGATTCTCGCCATAAACAGCTTGGTAAGGCTCGATATGAATTCATTCTGAGTATACTCTAAGTATTTCTCATAGTGACTGACGGGAAATCAAGCGACCAAGTAAAGTAAGTGGTAACAGAAGGAAACCCCTTTCCGGGGAGAAACTATCTTCTGGAGAAGAATACTCTTGCCAAACCCGAAAGTTAATCCTCAAGACACTACACAGAATCTAAATTTCGAAGAAAGATAAGGATACTTCAATTGAAGAAGAGTATTGTAATGAAGTGATCCCCCAAATATCATCTCCATTGAATATCGAGAGCGGTCAAGCGAAAGAAGTTGCCTACGCAAATGCATGCTCTTCCAGTCCATGGATATAACCATCTTGATATATTTATTGTACCCCTTCATCTTCATTACCAATCAGAGCTGCACAACATATCCTGGATCTCAAAAGGCAGTAAGCAGGTAGGTAGGGACCCGGAAATGAAGCCGACAGGCGATAGAAAATCAGCGGGTAAATACTTCCGATAGATACCTACCTACCTAGGTAGCCAGCCATACATATGCATGCTGACAATTGAAACACAACACTGGATTTGATTGCTTACACTCATTTCCACAACAAACGAAACAACCAACCTTCGTTCTCTTACAATCCAATCACCTCCCGAGCATCGCAGACCGATCAAAATTCAACAAGCTCCAGCCAGCGTCGAGATTAAGAAATCGCAATTCTAACAGCGAGCGGTCTCGCGATACCTACCTAGATAGATAGACCCGAGTCGATGCAGCACTTGATAATATTTTATAACTCGGCCTTCCCATCCTCTTCTACGGTATTACCGATCGGTACCTTCCATTTCCCGCCGTATATCAGCGGCACGAAATGATTATATGCATTCATATAATATAACATAATATAACATAATATAACATAATATATAATATATAATATCCTCAAATATAAGAAAGAAAGAAAGAAAGAAGCCAGCCGACTACATAGTAATCATTTATAGATGAATCATGACTGCTCCCCGTCTACGATTAATAAATGCGTGAATATCAAGGGTATCGTTCAGCCCATACGACTGGCAGTCAGGTAATCAGGTAATCAATCAGCACCTCACCACCTCAGCACCTCAGCACCTCGCCTCTTCCACGCACATGGTGGGCGGGCGTATCAATCCAATCCCATAAAATCCAATCCAACCAATCCAATCCAACCAATCCAATCCAACCAACAAATAAAATTCTCCGAGCAAGCGAGCGAGCGGCACGGAATAGAAAGGGATGGGATGGGATAGGATAGGATAGGATGGGATAGATGGGTTTTCGGATTCCAGAATTCCATACTCGGGCCCGACGGACGGATGGACGGACAGATGGACGGACGCGGAGATTTTTTGGGTATGCGTTTGTTTGTTCGTTGGTGATTGTGTTACAGTACTACAATACTATCGTGCTTCTCATGTTGTAGTTGTAGTTATATCCGTTATTTCATCGATATCTAAATAGGTACTTAGGTACTTAGGTATATACCTACATACATACCTAGATACTTATTAGGGGTACAAGATCTTACTCTTATTTTTCTTATGAATGATGGATAATGGATAATAAATAATGGATGATGGATAATGGATAATGAATAAAAAGATGCGATATATGGAATTGGATTGGATTGGATATTATTTACTAGATTAACTAATAGCATATCATATCATCGTAAATCATCCTAAATCTACCTACCTACCTACCTACCAACCTCGACTCTTGATATGCTATGCTATATCGCATTCCCAGCTGGCCAGCTGGCCGGAAATTATATATACCTATATATATATATATATATGTGTGTGTGTGTGTGATGCTCAATAAAGAAAATTCAACGGGGCGGGCTTTGCTTATTATGAATGATATGATCGGTATATGGTATGTGATATGAGATTGAGATTGAGATTAAGATTGAGATATAAGATATAGAGTTATTTTGGATATTCTAAAATACCTAGGTACCTAGATATCTACCCCGACGCGAGATAGGGGAGGTAGGTAGGTAGGTAGGTAGGTGGGTAGGTAGGTAGGTGGGTAGGTAGGTGGGTAGGTAGGTAGGTAGGTAGATATTGTATGGATTGTATGTATATGTGTATGCATGTATGTATGAACTGTATGTATTTATGTATGTATGTACTTATTGTATGTATGTATATATAAATGAATGAATGTATTTATTTTATGTATGTATATATAAATGAATGTATATATATCTAAACGAATGTATGTACAAATGCATTATATACTTAAGGAAAGAATAAAAAGATTGAACCAAGCGCCCATCCCCAACCCCAACCCCGCATCCCAAAGTTGCGTGGCGTTGAGTCAAGATAAGTTGAGTGATCATGACGCCAGCACCTGATCACGATGCCAGCACCGACGCTATATATCTAAGACCTATGTCTATATATGTGCAAAGAAAGAAAAGTAGCAATTCTCCATTCCATTCCATTTCCAAGCCTGGGAACCCAAGAATCATGTAGATACCCAATGAAGAAACCAACCAACCAACCAATCCCATGGTATCATATCTACAGTATCCATCCCACCTTCCCCGATCCCAATCCTGATCATGATCCTGATCCTGAAACTCCATTTGATGAAAAAATAAATAAATAAAAAAAGAAAGAAATAAATGAATCGTGATAGTCCGCCCATCCATATCTTCGCAAAACCGCTGACGAGATTGTAGATGTATGTATGCCGATGGAAGACTAGCAAAATAAGAGAGAATCGCTCAATCAGCACTGCACACGAAGCCCCTCAAGCCCTAGCAGAAAGATCGAACCCCGCCGGATCAACACCAGGCGCATCAAAAAGCGCCTCTAATTCCAATCCTGATCCTGATCCTGATCCTGATCCTGAAACTCCATTTGATGTATAAAAAAATGAATGAAGAAAGGAAGGAATGAATGAATGAATGAAGGAAGGAAGGAAGGAATGAATCGTGGCAGTCCGCCCATCTATGCCTTCGCAAGGCCGCTGACCAGATTGTAGATGTATGTATGTCGATGGAAGATTAGCAAAACAAGAGAGAATCGGTCAATCAGCACTCCATACGAAGCCCCTCAAGCCGCAACAGAAAATTCGAACCCCACCGGACCAACACCAGGCGCATCAAAAAGCGCCTCTAATTCCGGATTGTAAAGAGCCATGAAATCTTCGCCGATAGGCGGCGCGGGCGAGAAGAACGCATCGGGTTGCCCTTGAGGTGTGAAGTGGGAGAGGGGGGAGTCTTCGGGGGGGTTTGTTTGAAGAGTTTGCGGTGAGTTGGAGAAGTGCATGGGTGAGGATGCAGATGGGGGGGCTTGTTGATGGGCGGGTGAGGCCAATGATGCTGCATGTGAGGCGGATGGGGGGGCTTGTTGATGGGCGGGTGAGGCCGATGATGCTGCATATGAGGCGGATGGGCGGGTTTGTTGATGGGCGAGTGAGGATGCAGATGGGCGGCTTTGTTGATGGGCGGGTGAGGCCGATGCCGATGATGCTGCATATGAGGCGGATGGGCGGGTTTGTTGATGGGCGAGTGAGGATGCAGATGGGCGGCTTTGTTGATGGGCGGGTGAGGCCGATGCCGATGATGCTGCATATGAGGCGGATGGGCGGGTTTGTTGATGGGCGAGTGAGGATGCAGATGGGCGGCTTTGTTGATGGGCGGGTGAGGCCGATGCCGATGATGCTGCATATGAGGCGGATGGGCGGGTTTGTTGATGGGCGGGTGAGGCCGATGATGCTGCATATGAGGCGGATGGGGGGGCTTGTTGATGGGCGGGTGAGGCCGATGATGCTGCATATGAGGCGGATAAAGTCGATTGTTCCTGATAGTAATAAGGTTGTGGTTGGATGTTTAAACCAGGTGCTCGGCGGTTATCCATTACTCCCGCGTAATTCATTGCGTGGGACATATTGAAATTGGCGGTTTGATCCATACTTGCTGATCTGATCAACGGTTGATGTGAAATTTTCGAATCATCGGGTATTTGATTCATGGACAAGGATTTCGACATTGGTACTTGGGGTTGAATGTTACTCAACAATGGAAACTCGAGATCATCAAAAGGGTTCGGTGAATCGAAATGGCAGCCCAAAGGGGGGAAAATCTGATTGGTAGAATCCACGGCAGGAGGCTCGGCTGGTGATTCCATTGGGAATTTTGGCGAATCTTCTTGGGCAAATGTGGTATTCTCCATCGTCATTTCCTGCCTGATTTTCGACTTTTCTTCTGACAATCGAGTCAATTGAGCTGGAGCGTCCTCACCGAAAGATTCTGGAAGACCAGATGCATTACGGATGCATCCAAGTATATGGGCTACGTCATGAATGACTACAGGACCTTTTCCTTCATCCTTTACCTGAGGCTCTGCCAATGTCCACTCTTCTCTGGCTCTTACCATCCGATAGAGCTTGTCTATAACAAGTGACATTGTTTGATTATCATTCTCCAGGGATTCAATGTGTCTGATTTCACATGTTAGACACTGGTTGGTATGGTATGAGAGTAAAGAATTACTCACCCTGGGGGATACGTTTTATCCTCCGCGTGCTTTCCATTGCCCACCTGACATATCGTATTGGCATCGATACATGCATTGCAAACAACGCTGCCTGAACTCTCACACTATGATACAATTAGAATTTGGATGAAAGATCTTCTGATTCATATAACATACTTTGATCTTTTTGTTGCGACAACGCTCACATGCTCTCGTAGCCCGTTTATGTTTTCGGCTGTTTTCAGGACGAGATGTGAGACTTGAATGTTCCATCTTGCGCTTTCGTGACACTTGTTTTGGAAATTCCGGAGATTTCATCCCATTGGAATGGGTCAAGTTGGATGTTGCCATGTTGAAGTATGATGGAGGATAGATTGAGAAACGGGGGGGGTCTAATCAAGATATTAGACGGCAGTCATGTTCCCGAATGAAAGGCGATAAAAACCGTTATTGGTACCTAGGTAGGTATATATATACAAGGAATAATGGGTATTGTCAAAGCGGAGAGCTACGCAAGTTAGGAGTTTGTAAATTGAAGATCGAAAATCGAAAATTCAAGTGGTTGTGAGATAATACGTATGAGTCAACTAGATGCAAGATACTAGGTAGGTATAGGTAAGGAAGAAGATAATCATGCTAAATATTATGTACTAATTACCTAGTAAGTAAAAGGAACTGGTAGTAGGAGTAGTCCAAGTATTTTAGTAGGTAGCACTACTATAGGTAGTAGGTAATGACCGGCCTAGATGAAATTCTTAGGCTGGTAGACCAAATCGGCGGGGTGATTTGATTATGTGAGGTGCAACACTTGAAATTCTTGGGATTCTTAAGTCCGCCGCGTGAAAGAAGTAAAAATGGGTACAGTACAGTCATCATAAGATGAACATGCAGGTGGTTTTTACCAAAAGTCCTTGGAAAGTCCTAAACTCCGTTGGAAGAATGGGAGTGTTTTTATTAGGTCGGTAGTTTGGCCCATTGTTGTCTATCTAGATAGTGGACAGTGAGTGCACTCTCTACTCTGGATAGTGCACTCTAGACTCCATTAACCATAATTAAGTTTTATTATTTGAACTACTATTGGTGAATTGTGAATTGTGAATCGTGATCATCCTAATCCGTATATACCTATATGGGAAGTTGGAACAAGAATAATACACTGCAATAATAATCCCAAGCTAATCAAGTACCAATAAGATACATTAATTAGTAAGTAAATAAAGGACGTGCAACCTACTACTACCTCTTAGCACCAACGATGAGTAACGTTCCGACTCCACTCATTAGGTTATTTAGTTGACCTCAGGACTGTTAAAACATCAAACATCAATCAAGCCTTATCTATGAAAATCGTCTCGTCGGCTATTGAGTTTCCGCTACCCGTTCCTAAATCCGGAAAGAAGGAAGTTCCAAAAGTTTATCCCAGATTCAACTCGTCCCTCCTCAAAAGCTTTCATGATTACATTATTATTATCATCATCAATTGATTCATTGTTATTATTATCATCATCATCGATATCACACAAATTGATCCGATGCGGATTGCAGACTGCAGAGAAGATGTGGTGGATTAGTCAGCAGGGTTAGGTTCATAAGCTCAAGTAGTATAGGCAGTGTTGTTCAGTGGTAGCATTCTCCATTTTAACTTTCAACATATTTCTTGCAGTTCTCATATGTACCAATGGCAATCATCTAGCAATCATCTAGCCCGACCAAAAAATTCCCTCATCAAGACAAAATCGCGCAGATCACGAGAGGAAAATCAAGATGCCCTCCTTCAGTCATCGTTATGCCATAACCATTTGATAGGCATACGATTCCGCCCATAGAGTTAGATCGCTAAGAGTCTCCTGATTCTTAACCTGATCGGCAGTGAAAAAGCTCCGTTTACCGACATGATGCGCACAAGGTGAGGATGATGCAAAATAGTATGAATGCTGGAAGGGCCACATGGGAGACTGGGGTTATTCACACTTTCTACGGTTATGGCTACCTAGGTAGGTAGGTATGGCTGGCTATACGAACAGAAGACGTTACGAATCCCCATCTCGCATAATTCGCCTACCTGGTTGCATATAAGGTACCATACATACATCAGAAAATAGGTGGAAGTTAAAATGGAGAGCTCTACCACTGAACCACACTATACCCCTAAGGGCGATATTGCATATACTACTTAAGCTTATGAACCTGATCCTGCTGACTAATCCACTTCACTTACTACATCCATCCGACTGAAAACAAGATGACAGATTATAATTTTGTTGTATTATTGTGCATAGTATGTACATTTGTTGTAAGAACACGTGAATGTGTAACATTCACCGTATGGGGTATATGCTACGGATACGGAACTAGCGTTCAACCATACCACAACAACATTGACTGCCACATGCCATGAACATCATTACCAAATCTTCATCTTTTGCGCATCGATCCAAGTCAAAATGGTACTGGTACTTGACTCATTTCATATCCAATGAATCACACAATCGATAGATACCTTAGCTTCGGCCTCAGACGTTATAAAGCTAAAGCAGCCTTTCTCTCTCCCAAACCGCTCAACGGTGAGTGGTTCATCCCACCTCTCATTGAATTCCTTGGCCTTCAATTTCGAACAGAAAACGCGCCGCTTCGTATATCGTATTCGCGATCCTTTTACGAAAATATCATGTGATAGAAATACCGAAATACCTTCAAAGTTCATACGCGTATCAAGGAACGCCAAGTCCTGAAAATAAATTGATTAAGACATCCATGGCCAAAAGTCCCCGTACTCAATCAGAAATTAAAATCAATTAGTTATCAATCTTCTACGAGTCGACGATTCTATCATAGAAATCAAGTCCGCCAAAAGAATTATTAATGAGCTGTTCATTTGGCATCGCCATGGCCTGGTCCACCCCGTTTCAACGTCGCGGGCTGCTCCTTGCGAAGTCACGTTATCGGTTTTTGGCGAATTCCCTACAAACCGGTGACGCATTTTCGCTTCCCTATAGTACTCATGCGTGGCCCAGTTATCTTTTTTTGGAGTCCTGAGAGTCCCAAAGTTTTCTATAACTGCTGAGGTCTTGTGCATAGACTTACAGACTACAGATGATGAATTTTCCGCGCTAACCCAATGCAAGCCAGAAGAATATCAACCATACTGACTGTACCAGTTTTCACGATGGAGTATACATCTTCTTTTTACATAAAATTAGGTACAGTAAAACCCGCTTATACCAGCCACGTTTATACCGGAATCCTGTCTATACCAGCCATTTTTTTCAATCATCTCATTTTTAGATATGTCAGGAACTGCCAAGGGTTCCTGCCTAAGGCAGGAGCTAGAGAGCTAGGGCAGGAGCCAGAGAGCTAGGGCAGGAGCTAGAGAGCTAGGGCAGGAGCTAGAGAGCTAGGGCAGGAGCTAGAGAGCTAGGGCAGGAGCTAGAGAGCTAGGGCAGGAGCTAGAGAGCTAGGGCAGGAGCTAGAGAGCTAGGGCAGGAGCTAGAGAGCTAGGGCAGGAGCTAGAGAGCTAGGGCAGGAGCTAGAGAGCTAGGGCAGGAGCTAGAGAGCTAGGGCAGGAGCTAGAGAGCTAGGGCAGGAGCTAGAGAGCTAGGGCAGGAGCTAGAGGGTATTTAAACAGATCCTCTTTCAGATCAGAATCCTTTCCTCTTCATAGTTTACTACAATACTATTCCGATGCCTAAGATTATGATTCCTTTTTCTATTTCACTCCGTAACAAGATACGTATATTGGAAATCCAGTATTTTTGTTTATACCAATAGGAATTTGAAAAATTCGATATAAAAATTGTAGGGAAATGGTTTGTGCGTAGGTTTATTATATGATTTTTATATGATTTTTTTATAAAATTTTGAAAGTTTTGAAAGGCTGATTTTTAATGAGATTGAAATTTTAAAATTGATTATATAAAAAATGGTTGATGCTTTATTGTCTAATCTGTATATATCGAAATCCTGTTTATACCTGTTGTGACAGGGTCACGTGCTTTCGCCTGCGCGCGCCATGCGTCTATATCAAGGTGCTCCCGCCCGCACCCTCTTAGCTAGAACACCATCAATACTACAACAAGTTTTATACCTACTATTGCTGGTCACCCTACTACCACATTTGTGTGTTCATCACCCTGAGATGAACCGACAATACCGGATCTAATTGATCGAATTTTTTTGGTCGGTATAGGCGAGTTCTACTGTACATGTTTGGTGCCAGTGGCGAATAACGACATATTATCTATAGCAAAGAACCGCCGTTTCGGAAGATCTGTTCCATTCTTTGCAGAAGCTAACCGGTCAAGGTTAGCTGTCGCCATACTAATCTGACTAGGGCGTCTAGCCGTGTGCAGCCTATCCGCTCGTTATACAGGCATATAAGCGCACGCAGATTGGTACAGTGAAAGTGTGTAAGAAGGACGAAGTTCTCATTATGCTATCTAGGATGACTTTGTACTGATTATGCCTGTGCAGCTAGTATTAGCGTAACACAGATCGATTTACGATCGATATACAATACAATATCATTTACTTTAATTATTGATATTAATACTATATCATCGAGGTGATTCTAATATTAGCTTTCACTCAAGGATGGAATTCTTGAGTTAAAATGTTATTACTTACCTACCTAGGTAGTTATAGGCGTGCGCATTGATCGAAATCCAAAATCCAGACTTGAGACTTTAGGTTGTCGATCGATCTGGGGAAACACTAAGTCGCTTATCGGATTATACCCATGAAATTTAAGGTTCTTAGTATAATTAGCGGGAAATTTTTTGGATCGCGCTTATCATCATAGAAGGTATCATTTTGTAGGAATGGGATTCCACAAAAACAACAATGATGATTTACAACTACAACTAAAAGTTTAATGTATACAGATTGAGGAGAACCATGTAACCTCTATACATATATATCTAGTTTTTCCCATACATTACCTAGATATCTTATTAGTTAAACCAGTGTCTATCTACTAGTATCTCTCATGTCTAATTAATCCAAATATTTCTTTCGAAGATCGCTCGTCCGAATTACTCTAACGGGTACAAAAATTTCCGCATTAAGAAAAATACAAACATACACACAGACACATTATTGGGTATAGGTGGTATCTACTAGAGTATCTAGTATCTAGTATCTAGTACGAAGGTGGAGTAGGTAGAGGAGGCAGAGTAGGTAGAGGAGGCATTGCCTACTAGGCAGAGTAGGTATTGCCAAGAATCAAAATAGCCGTATTAACTAGGCTCGGCGCAGATTTAGATGGAGATATGACCTCACGTAATGTAATGTACTTTAACTTGAAGATCTTCGGAGTCATCGGAGGTGATTTGAATTTGTTGTTATCTCATTAATGACTCAAGTTAATACTGATGATGATGATGATGATGATGATGATATTGCCGAGAAGATCATTCACTCATCTGGTCTGGTTCGAAAAGGTTCGAAAAGGTTCGAAAAGGTTATATTTGTTAATAGGTAGGTAGGTAGATAGTGTTCGATGTTCGATGTTCGATGTTCGGAAAGGACATGGATGGGTTTGTAGTTGGATTGGAGGGATGGGATGGGGATTTTGTGGATATTGTGGATATTGGTGCTGGTGATGGTACTGGTGGCTTGTTTGATATTATATTATATGGATGTGGATATGGATGGGATGTGGATATGGATATTATTGGGGACGGACGAACGGCCGGACGAACGGGCGGGCGGGCGAGAGGTTTCTTGGGGGTTTGATTGTGTGGTAGATAGATAGAGACATAGAGAAAGAGAGATAGAGATAGATAGATAGAGATAGATAGAGACATAGAGAAAGAGATAGAGATAGAGATGGTGCCTGTGGATTATATGGATTATTGGGGGTAGATGGGTAGGTATCTTGTTGGCTGGGTTAAGTGATTTGAATTGCGTGGGCATCTTGTTGTTTGAATCGAGATATACTATGCTATACTGTGTTCAGGGGATGGGAAAGAAAAGAAAAGAAAAGAAAAAAACATAGAACTGCAAAAGAATATAGGAATTTGCATCATCATCATCATCATCATCATCGCACATCTCATAGGTATTTGAGAATGTGCAATAAACCCCTCCTCCTTATGTTGCAGAGCGCGAACACGCCGATTAGATGGCTGGTTTTTGTTATAGGATAGAATCTGGATTGGATGCGATGGATGGGTTTGGGGTTTGGGGTTCGTGATGGTCTGGGGAATATATGAGATATGTGGGATTACGAAGAATGTTACGCTTTGCTTGATGATGATGATGTGTAATTAATTTTATATTGCGAGGAGTATTTAGATGAGGTTAGGTTGATGGGAGTTTGATGGTTTAGCTACTAAATCGAGTTCAGAGAATGAGTATGGGTATGGGAAAGTTGGGATGAAATATGGGAATTCAAAGAATTTTATGCTGTGTAGATGTGCAACCAATTTTATGGGATTGGTTGTCAAGCTCGATCGGTCTCGAGCAAAGATTCCCAGGAGCCTCTATGTTGGCTTCGCTGAACAACTTGAATATCCTGCATTGCGAGTTCCGTCACTTCATTTCATTTCGTTTCGTTTCTTGAGGGATGGATGGGTGAGAGCAGAGGAGAAACTGGAGGATGCCGATTAGATTAGTAGGAGGATTGTAGGATTGTGAGGGCTTGGGTTCTTTTGGATAGATTTTTTGGATAGTATGGATGTAGGGAGGTCTTTTGCGGGGAGAGGAGGGTTGATTTGGAGATTGCATTTGTGTGTCTTGTCGCTGGGATTGGGATTTTCGAGGTTTAGATATCTAGTATGATATATATATCATAATCCATCATATAGTAGAATCTCGCAACCATCAAAATTCAATCAAAGTACACCTGCAAGACTAGGTAGATAGATAGATAGGCAGATAGAGTATAAAAAATCACACTTTATTGCGTTCAATCCGGGATTGATGAATATGAATATGGATTTCGATGAAAGATAGTGATGGAAGATATGGGGTGATCTATATTTTTACAATCCTACATCAATATTGATTATTCTATCCCCTCTCTTTGAATTTTCCTAGCATTTGTTATGTTAGATAAAATCAGTGTTTGGGGGGACGGGGAGGGGGAGAGGGAGGGAACCCTGATGTTTTGTTTTGTTTTATTTTATAATTATAGAAAAAAGTTATTGTAAGATGAGATGAGGAATGCTGTATTGTACTGTATTATACTAAAGATGGTTCTCGGGTTTATTTCTACACTGTTGTGTTTGATGGTTGATGGTTGATGGCAGTAAGGTGATGAGTTAGTGACTGAGTTGCTGGTCTATCTACCGTCCAATAGATAGACCATCACGCCATGCCTCGATGAGTTTCTGAGTTTTGGGATGGGATGGTTCTTGATGTAGGGTGGAGAGATTGATTGATTATTATGTACGATATTGAGATTATATAGGCCCGCTCAAAGCTCTAGTCGTACCTTCCATATTAATCCCTAACATCGTGTTTGAATACGTTAATACCCACTCTATTAGAAGTGACGGGACGTCCGAATGATCAAAACCTAGACCTCGACCTCAGCTCGGAAACTAACTAACTAACTGAGCTTTGAAAATGATCAAATTAAAGCTACTGCGCCCGAAATCTTCTGCGAGGAAATAAGGGGATGGATGGATGGATATAGCTTGCTTATGGATTGTCCAGTCCTGAGTTTTATTTGGTAGATATGTATTTCTTTGGCAGGGGAGGGGGATACTATATGATTGACTTTGAGAAACTTCGAGCTGAGTTTCTAGATAAATGGTTTGATGATTACAAGCTGAAGGATGAATAAAGTAGTAGTATCGGGACCGGACCGGTGCTGTAATGCAACGGATGGCATGACCACCGGAATGAATGTGGACGTTTAGAGGTAGGGGAGTTTTTCATTAATGATGATTTTTTGTATGTTAGGGTTGGTGCTTATAGTAAGGAAGGACTCTCATGAAGAGATTTCTGGGATCGGGCTGGTGTTGGGACGGTCTTGACGGTGAGAAGTTGGCTCTGGGTTTCAATGTGGAGTGTCCGTATGGTGTTTGGAAGGAGAGTTTGTTGGCGGAGATATAGGGAGGGCTATGTGGTTGACGCGAGATCAATTGAAGTAATAGCAATAGAGAGTGTCACTATTGATTACGTATCCGAGGCGTAGAGGGAGAAATTTATATATCATCCTTTCTTACATTTTCCTTCTCCAGTGTCACAATATGCAGCGCTCGATATCTCCATACAGAGACGATTGTAATTGCATGAACATAGATTCGTCAACTCAGTTGTTGAAGTTAGCAAGGAATTGCATTCCATCATCTATCTAGTCTTTTACATTTTTGAATCCTCAAAGTTGAGGGGACCATGATTGGAATTCTGGAATATACGATGGGGGGTTAGTATGGAGTGATTTATCACGAATAAATCATCTAGATTATATAGGCATGGACTAATGCGGATCTTTTGGATACGATTCATGGTCGACGTGGATGTCAGCTGTGGGGTAGATGCAGTATCTTCCCCTTCATCAACTCGCTTGTTTTTCCTTCCTTCCTACTTGTAAAATCCCTTCTTCTTCTTCTTCTTCTTCTTCTTCTAGAAGTATGCTTCATTAAATATCAAAACCAAAAGTAAAAGTACGTAATAAAACATAATTATTACTTAAAATTGTTGAAGCGCTCCGCGCTTCCGGTTACTATGTAGGTAGCTTAACGTAGCGCGTAGCGTAGCGTCCGTGCGTAGCACGAACGCGGCTACGCTTGTTGGAATAATAGAATCCTTTTCGAGGATTCTATGATTCCTACAATCAACCCAATCCTATGCTTCCAATATAACTTAACAAAAATTGCCAATACCATCCCCAGCAAACACAAATCGACGTGGGGGAATATAGCCAGCGAAAGTGGCCAGTCCATCAAAAGCTAAGAAAGGGATATCTGTCGAAATGGTAAATTCTGGAGAGTTAATGAAAGAAAGAAACTATTCCTTTGCCTTCAACTTAGTACACCCGACCGATCTAGATAACTCACTTTCCTCAGTGGGATGAGACACGGTTGAATTGCTTGATGTGTAAAAACCCTTTTTACGGATATACATGTAATGATGACTTAAAAATACCAGATTTGGATTGCCCTATTCGAGACATCTATGATCATGAAAGCAGCAATTAGACTTAGAAAGTCCTCACGAAGCACCCCACCCCACCTCCAAAATAAGACGGCATAGCATGCAAAACAAACACTTTCGAACCTTCCTGCACTATCAGCAACAATATCTCTTTTTTTAAGTTGGATAAATAGATAGACAGAGTCTATATAAATCGACTACTAATGATCGATTCGGTTATTGAATCATTCGAGGACTCGTAATACCATAACTATGGCTGCTGGTGTGTTCTAGGAAATTTTGCATTCTATGTATGTTTTGTGTTCATCTTTTTCTTAGGCATTCTCTTTAAACTAACACTTACTGCATGTTATGATCGATATCTCACTCTCGATGCAGCGATATCATCGCTATCATCTCGCCCGTGTCGCTTCTCTCTTTCATCATAGGTTCCATGCATCAATTGGAAATAATGATAAAGAAAGATGCATTATAAGCGACCTTAGCACTCTTCGAAGGTATATCCGTGTCGCAATTGAAGCTTCTTCGCCCTGCGAGGAACGGCCTCTCACCCCATATTCAGATACATACTGAACTCGATTGCCTGCGTGTTCGCAAATCTAAGACTGTCGCCTAGGAGTTCACAAATCCCATGCGCGAAGACATATTCCATGTTCTATCTAGAGAATGGAACAATGCTCACTACAAACATGATGAAGCGCTTAATCTCTCGGCACTTCCTGTTGATTTCGTAGAACTAACTGTTAGATTTAGATGTATATTATATTCTATCGCAGCCCATAACGTATATTACTCGACGATCATATCATATCATATCTCTGGAACGAGTTATGCATATGTAGGTATTGAATGCGATCCATGCCATTCTTCTTGGGATTCTTGATAAACATATCATGTAAAAATAAAAGTCTGTTGAAAATTTGAGGTTCAAGAGCATTAATTACTCCCATTAAATAATCTTATTGGTATAGGAAAAGTCTGGAAAATGATCTGGTGGGTTGGTTGAACGCAGAGCGATTTTTGGAATGTCGGGATATATTACATGTAGATAGGTAGGTAGGTATCTATTTGGAAGGATACCACAGTGATGATACACTTATACAGAAAGTCTCCGTTCCAAAGCGAGAACATGAATGGTCTGATAAATTAGTGGAAAGTCTTGTTATTCGATAGCTATTGAGGAAGAAAATGGCGAGCATACATAAGTGAAAGCCACAGTAGGTAATAAATAAAGGAATGTATGGGAAGAAACACAAGACAATAGAGCCAAACCAAACACTCGAACAATATATGTTATCGATTTAATCCCGACACGAGTACGTAAATACCACCTCTAACAAGTGTCAGTCTCACGACCTCCCTCGTTTGCGGGAATTGCTGGGAGAGTGAAAAATGCACCAGTTCCGTTTCACGCTGTATTTGAGAACCCACATGAGATGTCAAGATCCTACAGTATGACCCTGTCATTCTGTTGACCATTTCGAGTCTTAAAGTGGGTACCATTTGAATATCTTTCAATATATCGCCAGCCCTAGAGCCATCGAACGTGCGCGAAGATTGATGTTCGACACCCAAACAAGTGACTAATCGACCTGCTTTCTCGTCGTGATCCTGAGCTGGACCAGCTACCTGAAATTTTGAATACGCACTAATCGTTAGAAGCTCATAAAGCTTGCGCAATTGCGCCGTTTGTATTTTTCCTGTAGTAAAGAGCTCAATACAGCTTAGCTCTTAACCAGATTGTAGTCGAATGTTACTAGGTAGTCAGGTGGGACTCAAGACTGGCAATGCACCTTGTCATTGATAGATCGTCTGAACCAGAACGATGAAAGGGTCAAAAGGCAAATTGTACGTACCCAAATGATATCTACATGCAGCATGGTCAACAGTCACACTGATTTGGTGTCTTCAGAACTTTGAGACAGTAGGCCAATGGACTGAAAAAGCCAGTGGGTGCTGTACTACCAGGCCCAGTCAACGCTTCAAGAAAGTCTAAATTCTTTGTGATTTGGGGAAGAACGGGTTGTTCACGTTCTCCTAGTTCCTTGGAATTCGCTGCAAGGCATTTTTGTACCCGAAATCGCGGCTCGCGATCGCACCTGATCGTGATATAACTTGTGAAGGAACCGGATAAGTGATTGGATCACTTTCACTTTGAGGCATTCAGCGCTCTTGATGCATTGTGAATTTTAGGTAAATATATCAATGGGATGGTATGAAAACTTGTGATAAATGGAGACACAGAAATGAAATCAATATTTTTCGATCAGGTTTTAGGGGAGAACCACCACTGAAGGCTATGTTCCTGAGCCACTAGCCTTCGAATGGTCAAGCATCGGATCTCATCTTTACTTAAGGTCACTACAAACAAGTAATACAATGAGATTCCTTAATTAAATAGTATTGTTAAACTAGTATTAGGTAGCTCTAAAATTCTGCTCGAAAGAAAAAGGTACAAGTATCTTGCTCAACTACTCAGGCGAACAAAGTACCATCAAAGTCCTTTCCACTTGTAACATTTGCAATGGTGTAATTTCCAAAGCAAACATAATCATAATTTGCCATCGCCGTCACATTAGTTTGACTTTCCAAGAACTTTGACATCTCACACATTCCGTCGACTCTCCCCTTACACGCACCACCTCGAATGGTATCTAATGGAAGGATACCAGTGTTAAGTCTCATTCTGACAAACTTGTGCGTGGCATTGGCGGGATTATATCCATACTGAGTGGGTGTGTATTGAACCTTTGAAGTCTTTTCGGCGGTCGGGTTAGCGGAGCTGCAGCCAATGGTTTCGGTCATGAGACGAGAGCCAAAGGCTGTGAGGTGGGAAACGATGAACTTTCTCTTTGGGTCGGGTGGGTATTGTGTGAGGTTTGGTGCTTCTCGGAAATAGTCCATGCTCATCGCTGTTAAAACCGATACGATGATATCGTCGTGGGATAAATCGGTGTAGAACTTTTGGTCCAATGGGAAGGTGGTTGGGTTGTCGTCAAGGGTGGAATTTACGGATGAGTTGGATGAGGTGATGTATTGGTGTTGGAGACGGGCGAGCATCTCTTGAACATACCCAAGTCCTTGGGCGCGTCCTGTGGGGTTTCCATATGCGTAATCGTACCAATCTATAAATATTTGTCAGTATGGAGACATCATGAAGAATGAGCAAAGGCAAACTCACATATCATATCCAATGTAAGTTCGAATCCAGCCCATTCATCTTCAGTAAATAGCCCGCAGAAGTCACTCATACCAATGTACCCTTGCTCGTATGCACAGATACTCTGCATCGCATAGGTATCATTGTATGTTAATTCGAAACCAGAAGGTGCATGCTTCTGTAATCTTTTCGTAGCGCTAGCCAAATATTTGGGAAGATAATTGTAAATATCTAAATCTCCAATGTTCCAAATTCCATCAACATAATCATTGGAACAGCTGTCATATGATGCCAAGGTATTATTCTCGGTTCCTCCTTCAGGGATAACCACCACATCAAATCCTCTGGTCACGTTTGACAAAGTAGGATCCGGTATGGTGGTATAACTGGGACCGAAGAAACCCAACGCCCAATTTATCTGGCTGTTATGGATTCTTGATTGGGAGGTCGTGCGCAGGGTAATTTTTGGGCGTGCAGTGCCATTGGGGAATAGAGGGTCGTAGGCAAGTTGCCCGATGGAAGCATTGTATAATGTTCGACCATAACGATTCCAGAAAGAGACACCGGCCGTGAATTCGGTGACGGCGCCCAGTGAGGTCAAGAGGCCGTTGTCGATCATTGGATACTCGTACGTGTTCAAGAAAGCAAGAGGGCCAGTGAAGGTCGAATTGGAAGATGTTGAGGTGAAATTTGTGACCTTGTCAGCAAATCGCTGATCATTCACTCCATCATCTTCTGAGCTGGTTTGAAAACGGTCCCCATGCCTTTGGAGGACTTGCACCGATTCCTTGACAATGGTTAGTTGGCCATTTGGAACCGAAAGAAAGAGCAACGTACAACTTGACAACCTTCTGGAAGTCCGACATATTCTACACCGAAATAATCTTCGTCATTATCAGAATATGGAGCAATCTCTCCCCAGTAATTCTGGATCTTATTAATATCAGTAAGAAGATGAGTTGCTGTAGCCGAAGCCAACAACGCGTTGGTGGCAATGAGTGTGGAAAGATACATCTTGAAATGTAATTGGAGCGAAAGAATGAGAACAATGGATCGTCTGCCAGAAATTCCACCACCTCGGATTGAGCCTTGAGGTTATATATGTACCACTGAGGAAAATTCTAATCCTGCATAGGACGATCGTAGTTTCCTCGCCATTTACATTTTATTTAAACGAAAAGACTCAAGAGCACTTGCGCTGACTTCTGGCCTTCCCAAAACGAATAAAAACTCCACGTGGAGAGTAGTGGCATCTAGATTCCCCTATTCACCTGCATGTTGAACCAAGCTTCATGTTATCAGCTTAATATTAGTCGGGAAATACCCTCGTCGACCCCCAAGAAGCAACGAAATTTTCAGCCATCTTTTATGGAGATGACTTGGGTGGGTATTCGTCCTGCCTATCAGATAACCCCTATTGGAGAATTCGCGATAGCTAAGGTCCGTCCAATAACAGCCGAGGTGGACTTTTTTATCACTACCTCGATTGTTATTGGTTACTAGTCGGTATATACTCGGGGATTGATGAGTTTGCCCCAGCCTTCCAGGTACTCCGTAGTAATTGTGAGTTAAGCTTTTCCGGGATGTAGGCTCAAAAGAAGCCCGTCTTCCGCCGAAATGTTAGTGAATGTCTTAAAAGTGTTATCTCTTGTCATACGAGGACGATAGCGACAGTTTGGTGTTTTATAGCTCAGAGCAATGCATACCGTATGAACATAGAAAGCAAATGTGGAAGACAAATTTAGCCTAGATATAAAAATTGTTGAAGCATTCCATCAAAACTGTCAGGCATGTCACCTAGGGCATATAGAATGGAATCTAGGTATTTGCATTAGATAAAAGAACCACCTATGCTGAAGAGGAAAGGATCCTTTTCAGAAGATCATCCTCTATATTTAGAGGGTGACCACGTGACTAGCTACAAGGCATTCACCAAGCAGGGGCCTAGGCATGACAAAAACAAGAAGACCATGTTCTCTCAGCCATGGATTGGGATGGCCTCATCAGTCATGATAACCCCACCTCCCCATAATTTGTCTTTGTATCCTCACCCCTCCTCCTGGAAACATACCAAGTCCCCAGATAAAATATAGAAAAACGAATGTAACAATTCTAGATAAAACGGCACCCCTCGATAGCGAGAGGAATGATATCAAAAGCGGAATCATCATGCCGGGAAAAATAACGGAGTCTGTCAGCATAAAGAGGGGATGCTCGGAATTGCCCGAAGCTGATAGATTGGTCCAGGGAAGGTCTGGAGGGAAGAACAGAAGATTGGCTGTTTAAGATTGAGGTGAAGATTTAACTGTCAAGTACTTCCCAAAAAGACGAGCAAGAACCGAGGGGGCTTCATAGACGAGGTTTCGCTCTGCTTTGAGGAGCAATTTCATTGGCAAGCTTTCCAGTGGAATTCTCATCGATAGAACTGTTGACTTCGCTTCTGCGCAGCTTGCCTTGTGCATACGCGTTGTTGCCTCCAACTGTGACGATTAGAGAAGCGGGTGTTGAATCATTTACCGCTCCGCATTGGTTAACACCTCCATTAGGTGTGACATCGTCATATGGGAAGCAATAACCGAGGCCGTCCACGTTTGCAGCATGCACAATTCTCGCATAGTGGTTTGTAATTGCATTTTTGTAGTATGTTGAAACCATTTCATTGTTTGGCTGGACAGAGTTAATGAGAAGAGTTGATCGATTCAATGCGGCATCGAGTCGTGCGCCGATGTTCAGAAGCTGATCAGTATTCGTAGGCTTGGCTGCAAAAGCTCCTGACGCACCACTAAATATATCGGCGGCCGATGGTTTTGAGAAAGAGCCGATGGTTCCGAACGTTAGGAAATTGAGGTCATTGGATGTCAATCCAGTGACATTTCCCCATGATGCTTGAGTATTGACGACTAAGGGAGTGCTAACATAGGCAGCCCATACAGCATTGACATAGGTGGTCCAATAGTTTTGAAATAGTGCCGAATTGAAGACGATGCCCTGAGTTGGGTTGAGAGCTCGCAAGTTCGTAGCACCGTTAGTGATAATGAGTTGGTTCCAGCCGGCCCCATCGATCGCATTTTGTGCTTTTAGGCCATTACAGATCGTAGAAAGTCCATTTGCGGGCAAACCTCCAACGTGTTCAACCGCACCACTTGTACTGTTAAGTGTCAAAGCGATAGGAATGCATACAAAATCGACGTAGGTAATGTTTGCAAAAAGCTCGGAGCTGTTGTACGTAAACTCACAGAAGTCCCAGCTTTTCAAGTAGTTCGGATCGGAGGTGTTGCTAACTGAGGGTTCAACCAATCCAGGTCCTGTTTCTCCATGATTGAGCAAAAATGTCAAAGTGCTACCGACGCAGAACCAAATTCGACCACCTGCAATGTATGGAATAGTAACCGTTGTGGTGGATCCGGGAGCTCCTAATGGAATGGCACAGTTTGCTGCCAAGGCAGTTCCATTAGATGATGGATTTGCAGGGTAGTACAGCGTCGAACCGTTAGCTTGAAGAAGCACCACGGCATAATTGTTGCTGATGGCAAGACCGGTGATGTATGCGTAGACAGTGCTTGAGGAGCTTTGGTTGACCAGTCCTATGGTAAGTGTACCGGAAGCTGCAGCCTCGACGGTTTTGATCATTGGCGGGAACAGAACATTCTCCTTCTTTTGTATTGCGATAGCGTCCGAGATAGTAGCCATAGCTGCAAACGTTTGGTGAATGTGAAGTTGGTGTCTGGTTTGGAAGTTATTATTTCTATTAGTATATGTTGGTATCAACCTGGTGGGTTCAAAGTGTAAAGTACTTTAGACTATTGGTATGTGTTGATGATGTTCTGATTCATTATGGTGTGCTAGAGTAGATCCTTATATAGACCCTATGTGGGCGCTAGTCAACGCTAGTCAACACTAGTCCACGCTAGCTCCTTCGTACGCTACAGCCCGTACGGCTTCAGTGTATGGTCACGTGATTGTACCGACAGTATATGATTAGAGCCTTTTTGTGCCAAAGAGGGCTTGTAATAATGTCAGAAGGAGTGTAAATGTTGATGACTAGAATCTTCGCTGTCGTTGGAGTCTGTGAGGTATGACTATGGTGGTGTCTTGTGAGCCCATATATATATATATTCAAACGGCACTGTCAGGTAGGAGGACTGTAGCGGCAAAGAAGCCATTCTGCATTGATTCCGTAGAACTCTGTATCCAATCCCAGAGTATAGCATGGGTAAAACCGCGATAAACTATTACAGCGAGACCTTGATCTTGGCGACGGCGTGAATCTTTAGGGTTTAGCTTGCCGGAGGTTTCTCATCATTGACAAAATCCCGATACAAGGGTTATCCTCTTGGGATTACCTTGAACCATCAAACTACATGAGATGAACTACCATCTGAGCACATGCTATACTCGGTACTTACACCAGAATCCGGGGATAGAGACGAGCCTGATTATTCCACGAGATTAATATCTGTCGCATGTTCCCTTATCTAATAATCATAATGACAGCATTATGACAGCATTATGTAAATCACCACTAACTTTTGGCTTTAAGAAATTAAAAGGATGTCTTGAACTATGCTGACGACGCCAGGTGTGGGGTTGATCTACTTAGAACCCAAACGCAGTCTTCTGACCTAATCATCAAGATTATACATGTGCCAACCGTGGAATTTCTCCAAGAGGAATTCGATAAAGGCCCGAATCAACATAGGAAGACAAAATGGACTACAGTCCCAGGATAGGTTGAAATTCATGTCCAGGGAAGCCAAAACGTTTGATTTGAAGTTCGTAGACCGTGAAGTTTTGTAGTGGTGTGTGCGAGGTTAAGAGCTGGGATTGGCCAGAGAGGAATCTACGAGCCTACCAAAAGGCATATATGGCATTTCAAATTCCCGACTGCAGTCCTCATGTTCGCTAATCGTAATCTCGTCGCCCCTGTTTCCATTTCCAAGTCACCAAGCGGCAACCCTACGATTATGGGTGTGGCTGGTTCATAATCCTCGCCTTTAGTGCTTCGAGATTAAATAAATATGACCATCGAAGATATTTTCTGTTCCAAACGCTATATACTCGACGAATTGAGTTTGGCATATTAGTGATGATCCAGCAATGCTACCGCGTCGAAGAACTACTTCCTTGGAGGACGTCGACTTCCCCGCACGAAGCAGAATTTCCGAAAAGAATATATTCTGCCAATCATGAGAGATAGAGAAAGTGAATCCTTCTAAAAAGGTTTCTTGCGTGGTATCAGTTGCGACGAGTCTTAGTTTCATGTAAGAAACGAAGTATTATAAAAGGTTGGTCGGGAACGGTGTAATGAGAGACCGTTGTTACATCGAATAAAAATATTCAGCTCGTATGCCTTCAAGGAAATCTTTTGAGACTCGTAGAGTAATTTTGGTTGACCTGGGGGGTAATGAGTTTGGCCCTGTGTCACAGGTAGGCTTGAGTGATATCTCCACTTTGAAGAGGAGTCTAGCACCCAGAGTATTTTATCGACCTATGGGCCATGGCCAGGTACGCTCATACTATTAAGTTGGACCTGTACGCTTTACCTGGACGTTCCCCTTTGCTTACAAGTATGATCTAGTCTCCGCAAGTAACGACATGATAGAATTCATTGTTGTATTGGTGTTGTGTACCTATCCAAAGTACGCATAACTGTGCGATGGGACATGAAGAGAGATCTTAGGTAAAGTAGGTAGAGATAGTACCAAGGATTTTAAGAGTATCCATTTCATTTGTTGTAATATCTCCCTTTTGAAAATATCCAGAGTAAAAGTAAATTCCTGGATTACATCGTATTTTCTCGTGGTTCTCTTCTCACGATTATGAGATGAGACTACTCCCTAGGAAGACCACAAGCCAAGCTAATAATCTACACCGCCTATCTTCAACAACTGCGCTAACCCAAAATAGTGAGATTGCGGCAGAATTCGAGGCTGGCCATTACTACCTCCTTCCTTCAATTTAAGTGAGCCAACGGTACTTGCATTCGAAGATTCTTGTTGTACGAATTCCACCCGAATTCCCCGGATACCCTTTCACTCTTGATCTGCTGTACTACAACGACTACCCCTCCTTGATTACGCAATAAACGCAATATCCTAGCAGTCTTGCTGGAGTTCCACACTGGCTCGCACCCTTCAATTTCTTGCGATTCGCAGATGGTTATGCATTGATTGCTATTTTCGCCCACTGGTTTAATTCTGAGTATTACATGCCGTGACTCTTCTTGCACAAGCTGGGTCAGCGCTGTAGTTAGGTGCCAATCAAACGAACAGCAGACAAGTGGTGAAAAGCACCGCGTAAAATTGGAATACGATCGGTCGGCTTAGAGTGGTTGACAGATCTGCAAACCATAGTAAAACCTTGTTTTGAAAGCGCAATACCTGCCAATAGGACTCTTGGAGTATATCTCAGAAACGGACTCAGGTGAGCGAGCAGTGAGGTGAGGCTTTTGTCTAGAAGGCTTCAATATTGAAATCTTTCGGTGGTTGCACAGTCTCCGAATACCATACAAGACTGACACGACCCTTTGGACACTTGAATTTGGCTCCAAGAATCAAGTATGTCTATCTCGAGTGCTAGAACGTCTTTGTCTTTCCAGGAATTAACTGGCGAAGGTAGGTATATCTGCAATTGCGAGAGGAGGTTATGGTTCAATTTGCTAATGTTGATTGGTAGCAAAATTGGCGGACGTTACCAAAATCATAGAGAGTCTTGAGGCAGATTTAGAGAAAATCTGCCTTTTGCCGCATCGTGAGTATAAATTAGTCCCATGGAATTCAAAGTATACTCATTCATCTTCACAGAACGAGATGGACTTCTCGAACAGTTGAAGGTGTACGGTCGGGACCCCACCAACGCAGATCCGATCTTCACCAAAGGGGTAGGTGACACATATCAGGACACGAGGGGTTGCTAATTCTCTCGATAGGGCATCGAGACTCTTTCGAGACATGCTTTCAATAGCCCTTCGAAAACCACTTGTCGAAACGCGCTTCGATGCCTTGCAAACGCCCTCCTCCTAAAGCCAGACACACGACAGACATTGGTTAGCTTGGGTTATGATGCGAGGGCTTGCACTCTACTCAAAGATAGAAATGGTTCTGTTGACGATGAGTTCTTGTTATCTAGGATTATCTTCCTCACAACTTACGGTACGACAATTAACATTGAGAACCTCATCGATCAATATCATTTAGCGGACACCATTTCACATAATATTGCCAATCATGCAAAACTTTACAATGCGAAGCAGAAAAAGGTCAAACAATTGGATCCAATGGAAGATATGGCTCTTGTCGAATCGCTCAAACTACTTTTCAATATCACACATTTTTGTCCACAGCGAAACTCCAGCTTCTCTCAAGCACTATCTCACATTTTATCTATCCTTCATAAAAGAGAAATGATTCCAAACACGCCCCTCGAACCCCCCATTGCGCAATTAATCAATACCCTTATTAATCTACCCCTCGAAGACCCTGGAAATATTAGCGTGTTGTTTCCCAAAGCAAATTCACACTTCCATGTTGAGAAATTTATTGAACTTCTCGATCATTCCATCAACAAATACAAAGACGAAGAACTTGAGCAACTCGTCTCACCACTACTTACCCTCATTCGAAAACTGTACGAGATTGGTCCACCGGAAGTTCACCATTTCATGCAAGCCGCGTTGCTTCCAAGTGAAAAGGACCGCGAGCATCCTGTAGGCCGTGGAGAATCGCTGTCTGCACGCCTGATTCAACTATCTACAAGTCTGATGGCACCTCAAGTTCGGGAATCTATCTCAGCATTGCTATTCGAGTTATCTGAGAAAGATGCTAGCACTTTTGTTCAGAATGTCGGTTATGGGTTTGCCTCTGGCTTCCTATTCCAGCACAATGTTCCCATCCCAGGAAATGCCCTCGAAGCATGGAGTACAGAAAATAATAAGAGTGATGGACAAACAAGACCCAGTCAAGATAGTGGGAAGGCAGTCAACCCTATTACTGGACAACTTCTCGAGGCTGAGACGAAGGTGGATGTGCCGCAGATGAGTCAAGAGGAGAAAGAGAGGGAGGCTGAGAGATTATTTGTATTATTTGAGCGGTATTCAAAGCATTTCCCAAGTACAGAAATTATCCAAGCTAACATATCATTAGGTTGAAAAAGAATGGGGTCATCACTGCGACAAATCCTATGGAGGAAGCATTACATCAAGGAAGGTTTGAAGAATTGGAGGATGATGCAGATTCAGAATGAGGAAGGGTAGTATGAATTATGAGACAAAGCCAGGAGGTTTATGGCAATCTAACTTTACATATATGTTGATCTTGACGAATAATATGAGAAACTGTTTGATAAAGTGGTTTTTTTGGTTTTTTTTAAAAAGATGAATAGACATTGTGCATGTCTAGGTAGTTTGTGCCGTAGCATGTTACAGCTGTTATACAAAAGGTGATCTCGGGTATTGGGCTTGGCCAATCAGGACCAGAGTTAGTGAATCTGCTCTTCACTGTCATCAGATGGAGGTTTACCTTTCAGTCTGCAGTGTAACTATACCCAACATATTTTCAAGAATGGAAGTTCAAACCGAGCAATTCATATGCCACTCAAATCACACAACATGCTATTAGTGACATTTTATTCACTTGTGCTTGCAGACTTTGAAATTTGTCTTTCCTGCTGTGATTGACTTTTTGAAATACCCCCTTGGATCGAATATCGCCAAGTGTACAACTGTCTCTACTGTTGTGGAGCACAAAAACTATGTCTTCCTCCTGGGAAACTCTAGCGGCAGAAAGAGCGTCTTCTATCCTAAAAAAGATTCCCCCTGAATGGAGACTCTCCTCAAATGATATCACATATGCAAGAACCCAACAAAACATTACAGGACCTGTTATTTCTAAATATCTAGAAAGGTTCGAACAGGAACTCTTGAACCATGACGCAATGTCAATACTCAGGAAGCTTGGGAATGGGGAATGGACTGCCGTTCAATGTGTCAGGGCATTCTGCAAAATTGCCTCTATTGCTCACCAAATTGTATGTTTCATGGCTTCGGTCTACTCCATTCTCATGCTCGGCGCCTGTTGAAAAAAGATAGAAAACTCACTCGCATAGAATCCTTGCTTGCTCAACATAATGATACCTGAAGCATTGGAAAAAGCCATGGAGTTAGATGAATCCTTTCAAAAGAACGGGGGATTGGTCAGGGGATTTCTTCATGGTCTTCCAATCAGTGTCAAGGATCAATTCCATGTTAAGGGCTCCGACACAACAATGGGTTACGCTGGATGGATCGGTACTTTCGAAGGTGATGGTGATGGTGATGGTGACAAGGTGGGGATGGTACAAAGTCAGATTGTCTCCGAATTGGAAAGTCAAGGAGCAGTAGTCTTCTGCAAGGTATGCATTTTCCCGATAGCATAACTTTTAATTGTAGCTTTGAGTTGACAACTGGACAGACAAGCTTACCACAAACTGTTCTAGCAAGGCTTGATTCCTTGATAAAATCTAAACAACATGCTAATTGGTACCTAGTACGATGAAACTATCAATAATATCATTGGCCAGACACTAAATCCAGTCAATCGACTTTTATCCTGTGGAGGTTCTTCTGGAGGTAGGAAATGAATTGCATTCCAGTGTATGATTTCACGGTCTGATAATATTTTAGGTGAAGCAGCACTGATATCTATGGGCGGAAGCTCATTGGGAATGGGTACTGATATTGGTATATTCTTTCACTCTTAATATCTTTAAGCTTTTTACTGACTAGTTCAGCCGGGTCTATTCGTGTACCAGCTGCATTCTGTGGTATTTACGGCATAAAACCCAGTAATAATCGATTCTCCTACCGAGGAGTTGCTAACACTGTAAGTTTAATACGCCAATCCCTTCCAACTGTGCAACAAATTATCACATCATACTGACTACCCCTCCACAGAACCCCGGACAAACACTAATCCCCTCCTCAGTGGGGTTTCTCTCTCGCTCACTCGAGGGCCTAGAACTGGTCATGGCCAGTCTTCTTTCTACCTCGCCATGGCTTCGCGACCCAGCCGTTGTCCCAATTCCCTGGCGCAAGGAAGCTCGAATCAGCGCTAGAAAGAAGCTCAAATTTGGTATTTTCTGGTGGGATAGAATGATTCAACCTCATCCACCCGTTAAGCGGGCATTGGAAATGGTAGTCACTTCTTTGCTTCTTGCAGGGCACGAGGTATTCTCTTATTTTGCAATAATGATACATACTGATGTGCTAATATCAGATTCAGGTCGTAGATTGGTGCCCTCCATCTCATAGTATACCTGAACGACTCCATGTATCTTTACTACTTCCCTTGAAATTATCCATGCAGTAGCTAACAAAACTTATTAGCCAGCAATAATGAACGCGGACGGTTCCCACCACATTCAAAAACAGCTAGCACTCTCCGGCGAACCATTAATTGATGATTTGCAAGGGTTTTATACTTTAAAAGCACCAATGTCACTTCTCGAATACCAAGATCGAGCGCTACAGGTCCGAGATTATAGACACGAGTATTCCGATTATTGGAACAGCACAGGAGATATGGATGGAAATATGGTGGATGCAGTATTAATGCCCGCAGCTCCACATTCTGCCGTCATACCTGGCAAATGGGTACATCTTGGTATGTGTCTCTCAATTTAATATGAAATTCTTTGATGGTAATAGAGAATAGCATACACTGAAGTACTCAATCTTCTCGATTATACAGCACTGGTTATCCCGGTTACTCATGCAGATAGGGATATTGATCATCATCATGCATATGTACCAGTTAGTGAGAAGGATTTGAGGAATTGGGTGGCTTATGATAAGGAGATTTACCATGGTGCACCAGTTGGCATACAGATTGTGGGGAGAGTGTGTGAGGAGGAGAAGATCATTGGGGTGGCGGCGGTTGTGGAGGAGGTTTTGCGGGGGATGAAAGGGAAATGAAGTGGGGTTTTGAGTTGGGCGATGTGAAGTGCAAAATATATAATCTTCTTTAACATCCAAGTGTACTCATTTGAAGCTCATAGAATGAAATGTTTCTAAGATGAAGAGCCTTTGGGGTAACAAGCCATTCTCATCTGGTCTCATGGAATAAGAAATTCTTGATTTTTGAACGGGGTTCAAACAATAAATTGGGTATTCTCATCCCAATTCCAAAGATAGTTGCCCTCTGAATTTTAAGTCTGCCACTGAAACACTGGCTGATCTCATCCCAGATACCAGATTTTAAGAACTAAAAATCTTAAACCTTCTGAGCTTTTCTGAACAGTAGGTTCTCCTCACAAAAATTACAGAGTACAAATCGCCGCACCACGAGCATGGAGAAATTTATCCCAAATGGACATAACAACATTGCAGCGTATTCGGCTCTCCCAATCATACCACCAAATAATATAAATCTGATATCAATAATCTGGTACGTGAAAACTACTTCAGGTAATAGTAACCTGTTCACCTAGGATATCTTAGCTCATAGATATGACATGAGGATGCTTGTTCACCTAACTCTTACCTCATATCCACTTCGCTTCTTGCATCATTCCCATAAACATCATCATTGCGCCAAAGCACCCCAACCCCACTTCCCCCCCCCCCCCTTAACACAAACTTCACTTTAAACCCTCTTCCTCAACGCCATTCCTCCCATACACACCCTCGAACCCCCAATAACCAACCCCCCCACCCATCATAGCCACCGCACTAAAAACCTGCAGTCCCAAATACCCATCCCCGCCTCCCCCACCACTCAAAATCGCCCCACTAATCGGCAAGCCCGTTAAACAACTAAACGCAATCACACTTTGAAACGTGCCAAACCTCTGTCCTAGTGTTTCAATCGTGCCAGATTTCGCACAGCAGGGCATCATGAGGGAAATAAAAGCACCAGAGAGGAACCCATAGACGATGGCGAAGAAGATGAGGCCGATATGTGAGGAATGGTAGGTGAAGGGGATCCAGAGGGTGATGATTGAGAGGCCGGTGAGGAGACAAACGATGGTCATTGTGTTGAAGTAGCCAATTGTGTCTGCTAGGTGACCGGGGAGAATGCGACCTGGAATGGAGCCGGCGCTAGGAAAGGTCAGGGTATTGTTTTGGAAAGGAGAATTGGAGGCTCACTTGATCAATGAGATTAGATAGATGGAGAGGGAATCCGAGAAGCCATGGCTAAGAGCCATGCTCGGGAGGTAATCGAATGGTGCCCAGAGTCCCAACCTATCGTGCGGGTTAGTTGTGAATGGAAGTAGAAATGGGTTGAGGTTATGCATATACATTACGAGAAAGGTACCCGCGGTATATAACGCAAATGTGGGATCCTTGAAAAGTGTGAAGTCGACCCATTTCGCATCTTTATTCCATTGCTTCCGAGGCATACGTGCCTTGACAAGACAGCAAGCGCACGATTGCAAGATGCCAATGAGCAAAGCGACATAACGGACTGTGCCGTAAAAGCCGACTTCTTCGATCAGTTTATTGGCGAAAATTGGAAATATTACCCCGCCTATTCCATAGTCAGGTCAGTGGGAGATACGTAGAGCAGGCATGAATACAAAAACTGTACCTAAGCTACTTCCAGCGGTAGCAATTCCAAGAGCCAACCCTCTCCTCCTTTCAAACCATTGTCCGGCACAAACAAATGCCGCCACGAAGATACCACAAGCACCGAATCCAAACCCAACACCTTGAGCGAGGATGATCTGGTAATATTTATGGCACAGAGAGGTCATACATAAGGAGAAGACACAAAGAACGCTACATGGTATCAACACAGGAGTGGGGCCATAAGTGTCCAGGAGACGACCGAATAATGGTGCCGGAAGCCACATGAGACATAATTGTAGAGCGAATATCCAAGAGATTGTCGATGGCGTGTATTGACTGAGTTCGTGTACTTGATAGTAAGTCTGGAACACTCCAATTCTGTAGGCTGGGTGTGAGTGATATGATTATAGGTGGGTTAAGGAAGGGGAGAAGAGCTCCATACGCATTAAGAAACCCAAAGGTTGAAAATAGACACATTGAACAGCCGACTATACATAGCCAGCCCGCACGACCTCCTTCTGGAGGGATATTAGGAGGGGTGGTTTCTTTTGCTCCCTGCTTAGATGTGACACTTGCTTCCGTATCATCGAAGTTTTCGATATCATGTTCTTGCGATGACATTATGCCCTACAGTATCTGAACTATGCAAGGAATGCGTTTGGCCCAATTGATCTTGTAATAATGCCTGAGATGACTTGACGATTGAAATATTACAAACATCCTAATGCTCACTTGACGTGGCTGTCGGTTAAGTGGAATGAGTGGGTATCGCGGAAAATACCTAGGTAATGATATTTCATAGTGGAAGTGGAGACAAACAAATATACAAGACATGGGCTGCATTCAATTTTAATTTTTCCCGCTTTTTATTAAATCCTTCCAAATATGTTCAAAGTACATACACATGATACAGTCAGTTATTGCTGTGTGACCCAAGGTCTTTTGTCGACTTCCAATTATTACGTGAGTTTCTGCGATAGGATTCTACTCCGTATATTGGCCTGGTCCGCACAACTTTCATCAGTAATACCTAACCATTTATCACCGCCTTATTTCCGGATTACCCTAAGGGCAAAAAGAAAGCAAAAGGGCATAGGGTGCGATATGGAAGTAGATCAATCAGAGACCAGCAGTGTGTCGTGCATTAATAATTCGTCCGGTAATAAATTTGCACTCGATAATCTGCCAACTTCTGATTTTGAAGTTCGTAGAACATTTCATCCCATGACAAAGCTGGATTAGAGCCATTCCAGAGATCCAACCTATGTCTTCTCGATAAGTGGATATAGGTCCCCCGTGAATTAAAGCAGTATTGCACCAAATCCCCACTTCGGATTCAACCCACAACGTCGCCGAAAATCTGTGCCCAGCCAAAGTCTTGACTATTCAACCCCTCAAATAAATCGTTGTCAAAGGTCCCCGTCCAATTCTGGTTACTCGACGACGCGCTAGGGTGGTCAACAACACGATGAAGGCTTTCCAAAAGCACCTGATCTTCGCGTTTCATTTCGACGAACCGATTGACCAACATTTGTGCAGTCTGTAAAGCCTCTCTCGATAAATGGGTGTCCCATAATTTGCTAACAGTTTCCAGGGTATCCATGGCTTCTGGTAGATGGGATATACTCTGGCGCGTGTTTATCGAAAGGAGGAGGCAAATCGTATTGAATGGGACACTAACCACGTTCCACCAGGGTAATCTTTTCTCTGACAAGTTTCGTGACTCCACAAAAGCATTGCAAAGAACCGCCATGATAGTGCTCAAAAGAGAAGGAGAGATCTTCTGGCAGGTCAGGTGAAGTCTTCTAGAGAGACACAAAGTAATATCTGCCTTTATTAGGGTCAGTCCTGCATAATTACTAGGTAGAGTCCACAATTTTTCAATTGATGCTCGTAGGGCAGAATATTCAACTCCTGAGCCGGTGCAGGTTGATAGCAACTCTGACATTGCAATCAAGTCGCCGATAGAATCTCCTTCTTTGGCAATCGGCTTTTTGCATCTAACGTTGTCCAACAAAACCTTTGAACGGCCATACTCCGCAGCGAATAATTGGTTCAGAGACATTACAATCCAAAAGACCCTCCGTCGCAACTCCAAGATATCGGGCGTAAAAGCCTTTCTTGATGTATCAACAGCGAAAACGACAGTATCCAATTCTCGATGGAGGCCAATTGATTCCGCCAAATGGACAGTTGTAAATATTGCCAATGAAGACAAATTAGGACGACTTGTTGACCTAAGATAAAGAGACCGTAAAGTCCATGCCATCACATGGTCAAGAGACGTAACGCCAGGCCTCTGTGAGCCCTGCTCCAACAAGCATCGACCATGCTCGAAGATATCATTTTCAAGCACGCACGCGACATCTTTCGTAAATAATGAACCCAAAGATACAACACCACATATAAGTGCCTCGAATCCAACACTTCCCGTGTCATCTTTCCAGAAAAGCTCACATCTGTGCCGAAAAATTTCTTTTTCTAGCATCTTAAAAACGGGATTGATGTGTTCAAAATAAGCATCGATGGCTGATGACGCAAATCCCCAAGAACAAAATTCATGTAGACGCATATAATTCGGCCCCGGTAATTCTGTCCGAATGCCGACGTTCCATGCATATGAATGCAGCCGTGGAGGTGTGACCATCTCCATTTCCATTCCTAGACATCTCGGGAACGCGATGGCACTATTTGCGCTGGTAAATCTGCATTTGTATGGCTCCAAAATCGATAGATCGTTAGTTGCTTCATTGAAAGAAGTACCCTTCTTGATGATTTCTTCGGGAAATAATTTGGATTGGGGTTCTGGTGATTTTTCATTGATCACGAAGGCTAGATTTGAATTCTTTCCCTTGTGTGTTGAAAGGCCAGGAGGTTCAGCACCCGATGCAATCGTATTAAAAACATTCTGAGGTTGATATTCATATGATGTTGGTTCATGAGATGGTTTTGCTTTCTTGATAGAGCTTTCTGTTGTTGCATTGACTGAAAAGCTACATTCGTATTCGTAACCTACACACTCAGAGCACGGTGAGGTGCCGTCACACTTCCGCTTCCTTTTACGGCAACTTTCGCATGCATTTCGGGCTCGAATACGTTTTCGGGGTGGATCTTGCATGAGGGTATATTGAATAATGGGAAACGACAAATATATACAGTGACGATATAAACAACAATAGATACAATAAATGTGATAAATTGATGGATCATAGCTGGGGGGCTGATTTACTTGAAATGATGCATCACGTGTACTTGATTTATAATGGTGTCCACCCTGCTCGTGGGCCGCGGGTCTGTTAGCGCGCAGATCAATCGAAAATAAAACTCCAAAATAATGCATAAAATAAGAAGATAAAATTAAACCTGCAAAAATGAAGTAATGCAACCCTTTGATCTCAGCTTCAAACTGAGTATGGAAGGAAAGAATGTTCTTGAGAGAACCTTCTAATAGGAATCGAACCAATATCTCCGGAATCAAAATCCGACGTGCTAACCATTACACCATAGAAGGGTTACCATTGATGTTTGTGTGAACGGGCAGCGGATTTCCGCACTATGTTTGAGAGTGGAGAGGGCGGGGACTGATGAAGGGGGAAAATGTGAATTTTTGGGTTTCCTTGAACATTGTGTTTTCTCTCTTCAATTGTCAAAAGTAAATTAGTCTTCTTACACAAATCGTCGTCTTTAATCTTCAGAGGTTATTCCACTCATCCTACATCTTCCATTTCATCCACAACTCCATCATCTCTGCCATAAGCTATCGCCATCCTCGTACCATAATTTCATGTCCCTCTCATGACTGTACATATAACAAGCTCATTGAGAATTAATCCAGATGTTGCCTGGAACATATTCCCATGGAATTTACTACCATATGATAAACATTATAGGAAAGGAGTCAAACCCCTAAATACACCAGAAAACTCCTATCAGAGGTATTTCAATTTGTGAATGGGATAAAGATTACAACCAAGGGCAAATGAGAAGGGAATGTTAATTCAACTTGTGAGCAATAGTATCGCTGTAAATATATGCCAGAAAATGGTATATTTCGGAATATAGAAGGATGGGATATGAGATGTGGATGGTATTGCTCTTCAATACGTATGCACACGAAGACCCAAGGAAATTCGGTTTAGATCAATACAACTAACCCAAACTATTTGCTACTTATATATATACCGCATTGCCCTTCAACTGCTAGAAGGGGTGGAAGATGAAACCTTTACATATGTTACCAATCAAAGCATAAACAATCACTAACGATATTTTCGGTGAGCTCAACTTGAGAAGACAAACTCCCTACTTGACACATAATATCAAAACTGCAGGGACTAAAACCTGAGTTGCCACAATGAAAAGTATCACCAACTAAAGACTTGTTGTAGAACAGGTTATAAGTAGGTATGATGACGAAAAGGTTAGAGGGACTACTATGGGAAGTCCAAACCAGGATGAGAATTTGCCAGTATTGTGGACTCCCAAAAATGCTCAACTGGTGATGACATTCTTCCCAAGTAACTATGGGGTTCCATAACAACAGCTGTTTAGTTGCCATTATTCCCATAGTATCAATTGCGATACCTGCATGGCATTTAACAATATCCTCACGACCCAATTGCGCACAGCAAAGAGCAAGACAGTGGTGATATATTGAACAGAGAATCCCCAAGTTTGATATCTTAAGAGCAGCCAGAATAGGATAACCTACGACACCAAAGAAATAGCTTTCAAAGCTCAAAGAAAATGAAAATCAATCTTCAATCTTTAATCATCAGCCCCATAACCCATTTGTTGCTCATCTCATCTCATCTTCTTCCAACCTGTTTTTCCCTTGCATAGATAGATACTTCAGCATCATCATTCTCCAACCAAAAACCAAGGAAACTGCATCAGATATGCAACAAAATCCTGTCAGAGTTGAATTCCATGTTTTTATGGCCCTTAGTATCGGATCGGGATGCAGGCGTGCTTTTCAGTCGTGATGGAATTGATATGACCATGTATTTTTCGCGTGTTCTCCAAGCCTTTGGTACGCTCCTCACATCTTAGGAGCGTACCGCGAGAAAGATTAGGTATACTCGAACACAATGGAAATGGGGGTTAGGGGGACTGCCCCCAACCAAATATACTAGTAGAATTGATTTTATGATTAATAAGGGTGTGGCATATTAAAACGTTTTACACATTGAAATGATTGATTAACCATTTACTAGAGCCCTGAATTGAAATCTCACCGCCTTCCATTTGCTACCGTACTAAACAGATCGTTCTGCCGATCCAATAGAGCAAAGGCGGCGAGATAAAAACAGAATTGGCATATAAAATCGATCGATGTAATCTTAGATATGGATATGCAAGAGAAATAGGGGGAAGCACCGTCAGCCTAATGGGCATGTAGGTCTTTTAAAGGGCGAAGCTCTTCGATGGAAGCGTGAGCTTAAAAAAAGCCGACGACCAGATCTCTAATTGAGCCTGCTGTGGTAAGGGGTAAACTACAACCATTGTCATTCATTTCGTGGGGTGTCAACAGTGATGGCTTCTGGGGGCCTATGATCTCCGTTTTAGTACTATGAGGCTGCGGCTCTGCTCTGTTTGTGTTCATTTATGTTTCAGGTTATGCAGCATTGCTGGAGAAATGATATAAAAAAAAGAGGCTCGGGGCTTTGTTGAAGTATTGGGTTGCACGGGGTGTCAGCTCAGGCTCTGTCCCTAAAATCAATTGTAACCCTCCTATTTTGCTATTTAATCGCCGCCGTTTGCTTTCAACTGCCGTCTTTACTTTCATGTTCGTGGCTGGAAAGCTCCCATCACGATTCCATATACCTGCACTGCACGACATATAATTTCCTCCAAAACCAGGTCCTTTACCAGTCCCTCGTACATTCTTCTGTGGCAGTTTTATATTTCCAACCCTGCCATTATATAGAAAACAAGAAGATAAACGATGAGTCTTCCTGAAGATCACAATGAAGTTTCCCCACTATTTGATCCTCAACTTGTGTTTGAGGGTTGGGACGATGATCTGGTTTCGATCTCGATTAATGATCCAGCATCTCAACACCTAGATAGCCACACAGAATCATCTGCTAGCATTGACAATTTACGATCCCATTCCACTCAAAAGTCGATGTCTCGCTGTCGGAAGATTGGCACTTTCGGGATCTGTGTGCTTGTTATCGGTTACATAACTTCCCTCGGGTTCTATGGTTTCCTCTGCTTCCTCTGGACCGGCAACGAAAACAATCCAACCTGGAAGCGGATCGTCACTACTGAGCGTATAAAAACAGCAGTGACAATCTCTTCCGGAGTAATCAGAACCTCGATATCGGCTCAGTCTGCCATTTGCACATCAATGCTAGCCGCTCTAATGATGGAAATGGTGCCATTCGCAGCTACTTCATCCGCCTTACTTTCCATCAAAAGATTTGCTGGTGGCGATCCGTGGACTTTACTTCTAGCCCGTAGCAGAAAGCCAGCCCGAAGTCGCATATTACTCTTCTTTATCATTATCACGAGTTTAACTTCAATCGTATCTCAGTTTCTTTCAACCTTCCTCATCTCAGATCTGGCAGAAAGACAAATCTTCGGAGACTCTAAGAATTTTCGATTATCAACTCAATTTAACATTACTAGTCCATCGTTAGATATAGAGGCAGATTTGATGAGACTGTCCCCGCCATCTTTTCCAATCTTTGCAGAATATACAGAGCTACCGTCTCAGAAAAGTGGCATTGATGATACAGGAGTTAGTTTGCGAGGCCTCCTCCCGATCGGTTCGTCTACTTTCCGAGAGAACATACACAATTATTCTGGTAAGGGAACGCTGTTCAATAGTCGAGTTATTTGTATGCGTCCATCCCTAAGAAATTTGTCAGTATCAATGGAAAAATCAGGTTACGGATTTATTATTAGTGGCGATTTTATCCCAAAGTCAGTAGTCAATCTTGATGGAATCATAAATGGAACCGACAACGAGTTTAAAATTATCAATGACAAGGTTTACCCTGGAGTACGCTCCCCAATGAAGAACTTTGATGGATGTTCCTCTTCCTTCTCATGTCCCCTTTATCTTGACAAAGTGGTAGATAATTCGGCGAATAATATGGGGGGCGAACGGCTTCTGGCCATGTGCAGCGTCTCATCAAGCTCAATTGTTAACGGATGGCCTCAAATAAGCTCGCCATGGATTGAGTCACACTTTTCAGGTCCTAATGAAACCAGTATTTTCCTTTTTTTGAACGTTACCAAGTTAACCAAAATCGAGCATGCAATAACTTCGGATGTCCATTCAAAAATTGAGAATTTATCTGACAATTCGACTGATGGGTCAATTTGGAGTCAATTATCCCTAATAGGCACCACTTTCCAGTTTTCGGTTGCCTCCGAATTATCACTTTCTTCTTGTTTGGCTACCTTTGATGCCATCGACACAAACATTACGGCATCAAGTCTCACTAACAATACTGAGCCCACTACTTTTGGAAGTCCTGATAACAGTTCGTCGCTGGCGCAGATTGCGAGTCAAGTCACAAGACAATTGGGGACTGATGGATCAAACTCGACTTTGTCACAACGCGGGATCATGGATTTACAAAAGCAAGAGTCTTGGCTCTCAGTATCACCATTCGAAGTCTGTCCATCAATTAACCTGATAGGGATCCAACTCACTATTTTGCGAGCCAATTCCTCCATGCTTCTTTGCCGCTACTGCTCCAACGATAGCGAAGACCATGCAAGTTCTCTGTTAATGTCCATATTTCAACATTCAGTCATCTCGTCCGGCAGCTTAGCGCAAGGTCTCCAGGCTATGCTTACAACGGCAACTATTACCACATATTATACACGGTGAGTCCCTGAGGCTTTCATACACACATAGACATGCATTCCAAAACTAATTTTCATTAGCTTACCACTATTTGAGGACCCCGAGGATACCCACATCTCAATATTCGAAGGACACCTCCTTCCAGCCTCCCATACCGGATTTATATTTGTCAGCGCAATTCTGATTATCCACTTAATAACCACCATAACCATCACCATACTATTTCTCTTCCATACCAATTTCTCCATGATCGGCGAAAGTTGGCATACGGTTGCTCAGCTCAACTCGGAATGCATGCAAGAGACATTAGCCGAGTCTTCATTAATGACTGATAAGGAGGTCGAGAAACGTATCAAGGAGCGAGGTTTAGATAAGGAATCTTGGAGGTTGAAATGTGGACCGAAGGAAGATTATCGACCGAAGGTTGTTAAAGTGTCTTGATTTTAATACATGTATAACTTTATATTGTCACGTCATGGTGATATCGTTAGGAGGTGCGGGATTGGCGGAAATATAATGAAAATGGCTTTCTATCCCCTGATCGGGTGCCAGGAGTATTTGACATGGCAATTGTTTACTTTTAGTTAGTTATAATTGTTCATTTTTTGTTGTAAAATAGTTATACTAAGCCACTCTGCTTAGAATTATATACATTTCCAACAATTTTAATGAGATATAGCATCTCTCTTGAATACTTTAAACAGACTGTAATAAAAACAAATTTATACTGTGAAGATCGATATCGAGCTTAGCTATACTAATATTCCTAGTATGATCTCTATAAAATCCAAACCAGAAACAATCTTATAACAAATAACAAGCCAAAAGAGAATTTCTAGAAGAAATTCCTGATCCCCCAATCCCAAGCTCTTAAAACCCAATCTCTACCATTTTGTTGCTCATCTCATTTTCAAACTTGTTTTTGTGTATCTATAACACCATCATCTATCATATCGCAATCAACTTCAAATCAAGGAAATTGCATCAGATATGCAACAAAGCATCGAAGTTGTGGCAAATTATATAACCAGATCTGCAGGGGAAAGGAACCCCTCCCGCCCGGGTTGCAGTGGTATAAGAATGTCACAAATAAGCTCATGCCAATATCAAAGGAATAGTTCTAGAAGTATATATGATCTTCCTATATCAACTTTTTCGGTGCTGATCTTCGGTTTTGTTGCTCGTGTTGTTGACTTCAAACCGGTTTTTCTTTATGTATGGTACTTTGGTATTGGTTTCTCCTCACTTATTAGCATCTACCAGTCACCTTAGTCATAAGCATTGCGTTCTGTAAAGCAAGAAATGTATCTTTGCACTCTAAGCATGATTTATTCACTTCAAAAAGCAAAGAACTATATACAGCCAAGCAACAAAACAGCGCTCACTTCTCTAAATACAACCCCCAGAGTGTCAGAAGCAGGGAAATACATCTGAAGACAAGCAACAAATGATGCTTTCCACCCTCTATCATGACTTTCCCCTTATTAGAGATATTTAGCTGAGAAATAAACTGGCTATCATTAATTGCTATCTCTTATAAGAGAAAAGTATCTCCTAATTAAGCTAGGCTTCCCATTTAACTTCATATACTTTGATAGACCCTCCAAGTTTTACATGGCAAAATAGATAGTTTATCCATTAATACCTACTTAGCTAAATCTTTCTATGACTTTTGTTATGACTATCACTACTAGGTATCTATAAAAGAAACCAGAAGAAAAGCAATAAATACTTATCTAGATATGAATCATCACTGACTTCGAAAAGCAAGGAAATGAATGTGAAGATAAGCAACAAATATATCTTCTTTTGTGAAAAAACCATCACTCAAGCTCAAAAAGCAAGGAAATGAATCTGGAGACAAGCAACAAAAGATATCTTCTATCCCCTAATATGACTCTTCCCTCGCTATACACTCTCTATGGCTCTCACTATATACAAAAAACTGGGAAATTTCACGGAAGACAAGCAACAAAAATGATTTCTGTCACAAATATACCACCCAACAGCAAAAAGCAAGGAATGGAATGCTTAGAAAAGTAACAAAGACCAATTAATTCGCAGTGTCCAAGGAAGAGAGGCTCAAATATCGAGATTGGGTGACTTTTAGCGATGGCTGAATGGGAACAAGGTAGGTACCGGTATGTCGTGCATTTTACTCCTACATACTAAATCTAAATGAAATCTTGATTTCTGTATTTGCATCACCATTCCAAGTTTTTTGGGTGGCTAATTGGCATGTGTGGAATTTGATATTGGTATAAGAAGGAGAGAGTGGTAGGGTCCTGATTATTGGAGATCTGGAGGTTCGACCTGATATTACTTTTGGGAATGAGAACCATCAATTTCCCATCGGGTTATTATCGAAATGTTCCGAAACAGCATATTGATTGTCCAACATTAGATCTGGATCACGACAATATCATAAATCCAGGAACCAGATCTCGAATTCTTGGACGTTAAGAGCTAGAATCCGGATTTTATATCCGATGTTTATCCGATCGGACTTCCCGAAAAGGTCATTAACCCCCTTTTTATCTATACTTGGTTTTCGCAATCTTACAATTTTGTTTATATCACTTAAACTCAGAATATGAAATATCTCAATTAATCATCGAATTCTTTGCGTCTACAGCATTGATCAAAGACGATTGATTTGAGAATGTTAAACGCCTTTGCTATCTCTTCGCATCAAATGATCATCTAACAGCTTCATCTACTCAAGTATCGAAATCATACCGGTAGATAGTCCACATGTCAGATTACCATCTGAGTAATTTTCCTTAACTCCCGTCGGTCAATAGGTTAAACCATCATTATTATAAAGTAGTTTATGGCGATCTGAAGAAACCGGATCCATTCATACCCACCCCGGGCTACTTCCCCGCCTCCGCATCCCCACCGTTGTGCTGACATCGGACCGGAACAAATGGGTGAGACGCCTCGAACCTGTTTTTTTTATATTCTGCACGATGATGAAAATCCAATGGGTGATTTTCCAGGATACGGGCAGATGATGTCCTTCCCGCCCGGCATACTGACGGCATAACAGAGAATTTCTAACGTACCCGCTATTTAGTATCTACAAAGTACTGTACATATTGGCCTGGAGTAAATGCTCTATCTAGACTGTAACTTGTGGGCGCATTACAATGAAAATTCAAATTATGAATGATTTTAAATGCCAAAGAGCACCTCGATGGCCAAGAGTCGCCTATCTGCGCCACTGCGAATAGTGGCGAGCCGACCCTGTAAGCAACGGCATATACGGAGCCCAATTCTGCTGATGATGCTTGATTGAAATAGTAAATGTCGGGGTTGAGACTAATCTAATATCAAACAAGTCAAAATGCTTTTCCTTGTGTTTATATCACATCCAATGTATATCAACATCAGCATCCTGCAGTATCTAGAGATTCCCAGACAAGGAAAACATCACGCAAGATAGAACAAAATTCACCACTTTATCACATGGCTAATAAGCCCATAATAAAATATTTATCCGCACGCATAAAAGTGGAACGGAGCGAACGTCACCCTAAAGATGTCGATCAATGTCAATGTCAGTGTCAGTGTCAATAGGGACCTCGGGAAGATCAAACGAAGTACGTTACTCGAATATTCGAGTAGCAATTTCCGCCATTGATTATCTTCTCACGTAAAATACACATTCCATGCTTAGGGAATTCTGCCGTATTGGCAGGTAATCCCACATGGAATGGGTTTGGTTTGTGAGATCATTTAGGGGCAACAATTCCAAACTTATGATTCAATGTTGTTTGTACTGGAAGCATCCCAAAAAAATATCAATCCGGATGCATGGTTCGTTCCGTAGTCTTACGGATTTGCTAGCAGGTATGTAGTCTAATCCAATCCTACTCACATGGCTATTCGTGCGAGTAACAACTTCTACTCACATTACCTGTCAGTGGTTTCCAGCTAGTCCTTACTCTTAATTGAACCATTAACCAAAACTCAAGCCGTTCGTATAAATAAATCTTGACCCAGTCAAATGTATACGGAAAGGTTTCCACTCGCTGATTGGTTCTTACTTCCAAAACAGGATTATGGGGTCGTTCCTACCCCGGGGGGTCTCCAACAAAAGAATTAGGAAGTCACGATGGGGGCCCTGCATACAATACCAAGTAATGACGTACCAAACGGGAAACCACGAATTGTGACTTTAGAGTAGCTCGTTGCTGCTACTTTATATACTGCATTTCAACTTCTTTCATTCATCTCAGTATATTGTTCTCTCATACCATTATTCAACAGTATAGCTTTTTGCTTTCTTCTACAGATATTTCTACTTGAGCTATTCTCATTAGTGTTTTCATTACAACTTTTAAAGTCCGAAGATCAAATAGTTCTAGAGTCTCTTAGATTCACTGCTTCTACCATTTTTCTAGCCTGTTTCTAGTATTCTTCCCATCGATTATCTTTTCATGAATGAATTGATACTTGAATGATATCATAATGTAAGTACTCCCTCGCTTGACCATGAACATTCACTTAGCTAGAGCTATACTTGTTTCCAAGAGTTCCTCATCAATATACTATTCTCGCACTTCCCTCGAGCTATTCTCATATGTTCACTCTTCAATCTTGCAAAGAATCACCGCAGAAGACTAACAATTGTTCAAACAGTATCGAATAACACACAATCAAGATGGCGGAAGGTATTAACACGCCAGCCTCCAGTGAGGGAAAACCCGTAATCAACGAGACAGAAACCTCTTCACAAACCAGAAGTGGAAGAACCAGTCAAGAACCTCATGTTGATGATGCCGCGTCCAATATATCTCCCCGTACAAATCGTGTAGCACGTTTCCCATCAGGCAACAATAACAACGCAGTAACCAATACCAGGGAATCCGACAAAATTGAAATCACCGAAGAAGATTGTTGGGACCAATTGGGATATTCTTTCTCAACATACAAAAAATGGATGATTCTATCTGTCATTTTCATGGTCCAGGTTTCCATGAATTTCAACACCAGCTTATACTCCAATGCCATCGATGGTATCTCCAACGAATTTGGCGTCAGTGCTCAAGCGGCAAGATGTGGTGCTTTGGTTTTCTTAATTTTTTATGCCTTTGGTTGCGAATTGTGGGCTCCATGGTCTGAGGAATTTGGACGCAGACCTGTTTTACAGGCTTCTCTGTTCTTGGTCAACATTTGGCAAATACCAGTTGCAATTGCTCCCAACTTTGCAACTATAATGGTCGGTCGTACGTTTGGTGGTATTTCGTCAGCGGGTGGCTCCGTTACCTTGGGGATGATTGCCGATATGTGGGAAGCTGACAGTCAACAATATGCTGTTGCATTTGTAGTATTCTCCTCTGTTGGTGGAAGTGTTTTGGGTCCTGTCGTTGGTGGTTTCGTTGAAGCTAATCTGGCTTGGAGATGGAACATCTGGATTCAACTTATCTTTGGCGGGGCTGTACAAGTTCTTCATCTTCTTATTGTACCGGAAACTAGAACGACCATCATGATGGATAAGATTGCAAAGAAGATGCGAAAGTCGGGCCAAAATCCAAACATATACGGTCCAAACGAAATTACGCCATTCAGAGAACGATTTTCTATGAAGGAAACAATGGTTACATTCTTTAGACCATTCAAGATGTTCCTGAAAGAACCAATTGTCTTAACATTGAGCTTATTATCTGGTTTTTCTGACGCACTTATCTTCATGTTCATTCAATCATTCTCTCTGGTCTACAAGCAATGGGGTTTTGGAACTGTTGAACTTGGTCTTTCTTTTCTTCCTATTCTGGTCGGATACTTCATCGCTTGGTTTGCATTCATTCCTGTTATCAAACGCAATATCAAACAACGCGCAAACAAACCCGATGACGAACACGCACAATTCGAATCCAGACTTTGGTTCTTACTATTTACAGCACCATGCTTGCCGATTGGTCTCCTGGGCTTCGCCTGGACATCTACTGGTCCACCACTTCATTGGATCGGTTCCTCGATTTTCGCAGCTATTGTCGGTATCGCCAATTACAGTATCTATATGGCGACGATTGATTATATGATTTGTGCTTATGGGCCATATTCAGCTTCTGCAACTGGTGGGAATGGATGGTCGAGAGATTTCTTAGCTGGTGTGTTGACCGTTCCAGCTACTCCTTTCTTCCAAAGTATGTATTCTCTTTTCTGGCATTCACCTTTGTGAAAAGATTTACGCAAAAATGCTAAAAATATTTACTTAGATATGTCACGCGACAATCCATCTCGCTCTCTTGCCTACGCCTCCACATTGCTCGCCTGTATCTCCTTCGTTCTCGTGCTTGCCGTCTACGTCATCTACTGGAAGGGACCGGATCTCCGCAAAAAATCGCCATTTGCTCAACAGCTATCTGATGCCAAAGCCGCCCGCAACGATATCATCCACCAAAGAGAACAGAGGGCGAGACAAGTATCAGGGGGAGTAGTGACAGCCATTCTTTCAAGAATGCCAACGGGGGCAAGAGAAAGAAGTTACGCTCGCAGTCAACAGGATCTTAGACTCCGACAGAAGATGGGAAGTAGACCGCCCAGTACATACGAGAAAAGCAATCCTAACTCCAGGGCAAATTCGAGGGCAAATAGTCCGACTAGAAGGGCGATGACGGATGCGCATACGGCAGCGATTCAGGAGGAGTCGAACCTCCAGCATGGTAGGGAGCCGACTGACAAGGATATGGTTTAGAGGGGATGCAAATTATGAAGTAACGACGGGTAATAATGGGTAATTATGAGATACATGGCTTGGGATTCGGTGTCTGGTGTTAATAACTTAACTTGACTGTATTTATAGGATGGGAAGAGGGGTAAAAAGTGTAAAGAAGGGGAGGAGAGACAAGAAGATCGTATAGATATGATAGATACGATAGATGCCAGAGGGGTAGATAATAAAAGAAGTTTAACTATAAACATCGGTGGCATGTATATGTTGACTGTTAAGAGGTACGTTTTGACATGCTGTATTGTGAAAATTGGAATGGGATGGGATGTTACATGTAATCGTTGATATACATACTCTCCATATGAATTTGCCAATAACTTCGAGGTCAGGTATAGCAAATGGACTATGATTCCCCTCACCTCGAATAAGATTTATTAGTAGATTCGAAATGTGATTGTTCAATTGATCGAGTGAAGTGATATTTAGAGGTTTCAAGGTTATTGTAAGAGAATTGGAAGCAACATCAATGGAAACGCAAACGCGTTGAAATTTACCGACGCGGTGCTTCTCAGGGTGTATCATTGCCCCGCATCAACATCAAGATTCAACACCCGACATGATCACCGAAACGAAATCATTGCCCAGAAACGAGTTCGACCTGATCCAAGAAAATCTCTTCTAACTTTTACGCATCATCATTATTATTATCATCGGAAAGCTCGAGCTCTGAAGTTAAGGTTACATATCCTATAATTGCTACCATTATTGCTACTACGATTGCGATTGAGACGCGGCCGAATTCAACTACGAATACTACGAGTAAAGTTACGAATAAAGCTTCCCCTGCGACGAAATCGAACAGAATATTGCGTCCGCGGGTCTGGAAAGAATTGCGAAACCTGGACAAGCTACCTAGATTCAAACGTCCGCGAAGACTGAGATTCAAAGTGCGGGGTCGCAATCAGGCGGGAGTACTAGTACAGGCTCACCAAATACAAATATGAAGGGAAAGATATCTAGAGGGAAGAAACCCTCGACAACAGCATCAGCAGCATCAACCAGCAGCAGTAAAACCGCCTCATCGCCTATCCTTTCACAAGTCAAGCAAACTCAAAACATGAGCTCCGCATCTACAAACAAGAGCTCTCCCCCAACCCCCAAACCAGCACCGTCATCCAAACCGTCAACCAAACCTTCGCTCTCGAAGTCCATCCCTCTTAAATCATTAAATCAATCCATCACCTCGCGTCTGACGACTCCATCTGGTGCTCGTCCTTCTGCAAGTCCGGGCCAGAAACCCCTGCCGCCTAATTATCAGAGTGTGGCGAGGAGGGTTACTATGACGATTGTTGCGCTGCCGATTTTGTTGGTGACGAGTTGGGTGCTTTGGGATAGGTGTGAGTTTCTTTTCTTTTTCTTTCTTTCCTGTTCTCTTTTTCTTGGTGGGCTTCTGGGTGGAAGGAAGTTGGAGAGGCGAGAGAGGAGAGGCGAAAAGGCGGAGATAGCATGGGGAGAGTAGGAGATGAGATGCGATGAGATGAGTATGGATTTGTCTATGAATATACGCTAATACTTATTCAATGATACAGTGGTCCTAGGAGAGCAAAAAAAATCACTCATTCGCGAACCTCCTCTGGTTCCGGGGCCACCGATGGCTGCGGAGATGGAGGCTCGAAATAATAAGAAATAATAAATCAACATTCGGTGCTAAACGGGAGCATATGATGGCACGAATTCTACGATTTATGATTTATTCCGTGGTGATGGATTCTTCCATAATCTACTCAAGCTCTTAAAATAAGTCTCAAAACTCGGCCATAAAAGATATACGACACGGAATGGGAATTGTATATGTACTTTATGTGGATTGGACATGTGGGATGACATAAAATAATATTTGATACCCCCTTCATTAAACGACACATTCTGGTATTTCAAGCCGCTGATTCGTGCCCAAGTGGATGCGCAGTTATAATCCCTTTCAAAAATCTGACTTAGATATGGTTGAGTCTGATGATCTCAAGCTTTTTTTATTTCTGTATTTGCGGTGTCATGATTATGCATGAAGCACCATGCTCCAAGCCGGAGTATCTTTCTATTATATGTCCACCACTTTCTCGCTATTTCCCCGTCTCTAGATCAATATCGCGGAAATATATACATAGAAATTTCTCGTTTCCTAGGGTATATACACTTTACCTCTTCACCCCTCCCCCATGTTTCTTTCTCAAATCCATAAATGCATGAAATCTTAAATCCCAAATCCCAGACTCCAATAAGTTTCATTCATGCAATAGCCTTTCTCAACTCCCCCCCACGCTAATAAATGCAATGCAAAAATGTCCGAGTACCGTCATGAATATGCCATGTAGTAAAGTTACCGAAATCTCAAATTAAATCAATCCCCTTCTTTTCTTGCTCAATCAATTCTTCGTAATCGACAAATCCGGCTCCTTCACCGTCGCGATCAACCATGTATCCGAATTTTGAACGGTGTTTTTTGATGTAGGTGGGGATGTCGTTATTATTGTCGACTCTTTTGTACCACTGTTGGGATAACGTATTAGCTGCGAAATTCACTTGGGGGTTGAGTATTGGGAGAGGATATCAGGTGGTGAATGAATTTGGTGAGTTCTCGCTTGAAACCTCTCAGACTTGCTTGGGTGAATGAGTCTTCAACCATCACTCCCATGATATCCTGAGAAATTACTTCATCCCAAATCTCATTAAAAAATTCTGCACATACCTGTCCAAATCTGTCCCATAAATCCTTCCCTCTCCCCACTCTATCCACAATCCTCTCTACCATTCTATACTCCTCCTTATTCAAATTCGTATGACTAAAACTCTCCATCTTCCTCCTCATCTCCTTAATCGTACTAAAACAACTACTGCAATGCCACCCCGCATTCCACATATCCCCTACATTTTTGCTGTCCGTTTTATCCACCACCACATGTCCACCATGTTGACTCCTCAAGCTATGCGGCTTTATCGTATTCTCAAGCCCCTGATAAAACGTTGCTTGCGGATGTCTCCATTGTTCACCTCGGTGTCGGAATTGGAAGGAATAGTAGTAGAATTGCGAGCGTAGGGTGAGAATGATGGGGAAATTACAATTGCGCAGGACTTGTAGGGAAGCTGGTCTGATCACCTCGTCGATATCGGATACGAGTATCACATCCCCCTGATTTGGTTTTTGATCGTCGACAAGTTTGGGGAAGACTTGGGTGAACATGGCATCTCGTTGAAACTTTTCTTGCACCCATGCATTTGCCTCATATTCTTTGGAGCCGGGCAGCGAGGAATTGGAGGTGGGTGGAGGGGCGTCGGTCAGAACGTGATAGATGATTTTATCTTCAAAAGCGGCGAACTTGGCACGGTTCTCTTGAAACGTCATGTTTTTCGCCAGGCCGGTGAAGGTCGTCGGCGCTTCGAGAATCACAAAATAATCCACCTCCGGGTTCATCTCGTGGAGACGGATCTCCAGCCAGTCGAGCTCCGAATTCACCATGAAGAGATCGTAGATCTTGCGTTTCTGCGCGCGCTGGGGGTAGGGCGTCAGGGAATGCGAGGCACAGAGTTGCTCGGCGCTGGAAGAGGGGAGGAAGTTGTTGTAGATGGGTGAGGTGCGGTGTTCAAAGGATATGTCTTCTTCGGTGATGGTGAAGGGGGATGGTGCGATCCGCGCAAGGAGGAAATATGTCAAGATGTATAAGAGGATACCGAGAGAGAGGATCTTGAATATTCGGGTGGTTTGGTTTTGGAGGGAATACCGGGGTTTGGAGAGTTGGATCGCCATTGTTTTTTTTTTTGGATGGTGAGGTAGGATGAGATAGGATGGGATGGGATCAGGCCCTCGAGAGAGTGTAAAGTAAAGCAAAGCAAAGCAAAACAGAAGGAGAAAAAAAAAAGAAACAAGAGAGTAGAGAGGGATAACCCCTCCCTATAAGGATATTCCTACCTACCTATATAAAGAGAACAACTATGTAACTACCCAAGTAACCTTTTCTCCAAAGAATAATATAAGAACATCAGAATCATATTCTCGGACCCCTGGAAATACCTAATGAAACTGTAATGGGGAATTGCCAGTCGTAGTGGGGTCCGCTGGGTGGGACCCTGGGGTCTGGTGCTACTTGACACTCACTAGCACTAGCACGAATCACTAGTCTGGTAGGTCCTAGGTAGGTAGGTCTCCTTCGAAGTTCAAATAAACCTCGAGTGCTGCTCTTCTCCATATAGGCCTAGGAGGAGTACCAGGACTCGATGGGATATCCTGAATCTTTTGAATACCTGAATCCTTGTATATTTAGGTTCCTATTCTTCATCGTTGGTTGTTAAACTTAAATCACTTAAAATACCTATATACAAAGACGGAGGACTTGGGTAGGGAGGTGGTATCTTTTTTGAGATGTGAGATTTGAGATTGTGATGTCAGATTGTTGACCGAGGGAAAATAAATGTAAATGTCCGAATCCAAATCCAAATATAGATATAAATACAAAAAAGATTGCAGGAATTATTTTATGGGAATTATTCAACGGAATTGGTAGTTTGATAGTTGGGTTACACGTGATCGACATCGTGGCTCATTTGCTACCGAGTCGGGATTAGTAGGGAAGGAAAGAAGGAAGGATACCTCCCTTTCCAAAATGCTTATTTTTGACGTGCGAACTGTGAAGATGGAATTATCCTTGTAGCAATCAATGTAGGGACAGGTTTATTTTTCGGCTGTATGGCTGTAGCCTGTAGGATATCCACTGGGCGGAAAGAGATGAATGGAATCTGGATAGAGATGACAAGAGAAGGATTGGAGAGAAATAGCTTACCTCATGATTCATATCCTCCTCTCGTCATATCTTACCGTAGTGAGTTGCCTGTCAGTGAGACTTCTTGTATGTCGGACCTCTGAGTGGGTGTCATACCATAGATATTACTGTAGAGGTAAATGAATCCCAAAAGAAACCCAATCTAAACCTCACTGCGAGGCTGCGCAGCTCGCACAATGCGATTATGCGGCACGGCAAATACCTAGGTAAGGTATGTATATGTGCCTGCATCATCAGAGCCATCACTATCATTCTCTATGGCGTCGAAGAGGTTGGAAAATAGCTTCTCTCATTCGGCTGTAACTTGTTCTGGCAGCACGGTTCCAACCTACCAAAGAAAGCCGTCAGGGGAAAGAACTTAGAAGTGCGTGCTCCAATTATTGTTGGTTGGGACTTGGGACTTGGGGAAGGGATGGGAAGTAGAAGTGGAATTTCTCCTTAGGTTACAACTTACAACTTATTACACCGTGTAAGTTACACGGTTACACCGTTACACCTTTCTAGTCGTGTGTCCACATGTTCCTGAATCCTGACATCTTGTAGGTTGGAACTTGAAACTTATGTAGGCTGTGACTTGTTAAACTAACCTAGCTTTACCAAATTACTAGTGACTACTGACCACACACTAACGAATTAATAGTGTGTGGACTGTGGCCCTGTGGGTGCGGTGGTGCCCCACTACGCTGGGATTTAAATCATTTTGATATGATATTGAACATTCCACATTCCTAAAGGATCTGCTGAATGTAAAATTAGTATATAAGTAGGTACCATAATAACAAGAACCAATATGTTGGTTGTTACATTATCATATCATCAAAAAACCTTAGGTAGGTCTGAAAACATACATAAAACATGAACAAGAGAAATGAAATAATACGGTGTTGAATCCATCGAGACAAGAGTACAGTAAGAATGTCATTATTGTACCATGTAATGTAAGCCTCAGCCTCAAAAGTCTCGCTTGGTGACATTTTTGTACGTACGGAGAGTAGGTACTAGGGGTACAGGTACAGTAGGTACAGTAGTTTGAAGTTATGCCTATCCTATCCCCTGTCCCCTAGAATCTCCGTAGCTTATAACTTAGAGCTAACCTACCCCCTACTTATTGTTACAGGAGCGGTTATGTGCTATGGTATGACAGTAAGAGTAAGGCTGAGACAGGCACAGCTAACGTGCCACAGCCTACAGGAAGGTAATTTGGGAATATAAAGAAAAAGAGACGGGTTCCTGATTGGTGCGGTCGCACAAACTTACTGTATAGTCTGTATAATGCCTTCTTACTCAGCCCTATGTTTCATGCGCTGTGACTCTATTCAGGTACATCTAGGACCTATATATCTCCACGGGTATATATGTATGAACGTAGCATTTAGAAATTGAATCCTTCGTTCGTGGTAACATAAATATAGCTCACTCACTCTATATGAAAGAGGGAAGAATTGCATTTTCTGGGAGGGGTTTTTCTTTGAATAATACAATAATACCCTAAAAACTCTCCAGCTTCTTTTGGTTCAACCGTATTGAGCTCCATTAGGTACCTCTAGTCTTCCTCGCTAAAACGGGGAATCCGCGTATCATAGCAAATATCCCGGGGAAAGCGAAAGTGGATAATGAAAGCCTGTGGAATTATTTAGTGTTGCGCATTCTTCCAATGGTACCTATACGGTATACCTATACCGCCTACACTTTTGTTTCTTCAAATTTGACATTTTGCAAAAAGGCATCTTGGTTTTTCATAAACCATAACAATTCTATATTAAAGATAAGAATATCAAGCAACAAAAACAACGGCCCCGCCGTTGTAGCTTGTCTGGTTTCCTCGAAAGAGCAAACATCACCGATGCCCATTTCCGCGTTTAGACTGGCTGGGCTAATAGACCGAGAAAAGGGTCTGTCATTTGGACGGTAGGGAATGAAACCCACTACTGTACCACTATCACAGTATCACACAGTCACACAGTCACTAGATGTTCCATACCGATGTAGGTATTTGCCAAAGCTCGCAAAATAAAAAAGGAGGAACTGAAAAGAAAAGCTTAAATCAACCTGAAGGCTTTGACCATAGTTTATTCCTCACAAATTGCCTCACCAGGGATTGCAAAGACCATGCGAGATGAGATGAGATGAGATTGATTCTCTCGCAAGAAACTCACGGCCCCTCATATAATCCGTATCGTGATTCGAGATCCATGGCGCACAATTGAAATTTGAAGTATTTGTTGAACGGTTTATCACAACGTACAAGTTCACAAGTTGGAACACAGCAGCAGCGGTAAAGCGGTTGAGACTCAAAAATCACTCCGGAAATGATGGAAAGTACCTAGTTGGTACCTCCCTCTGCAAATCGCCGCTAAGATATAGCAGGGCATTTTCTCTCGTAATTTACTGCACTGTACCTTTATGGAGCACGTATTGGCGTATCCGGATGAGTTTATTTTCTGGCCGTACGAGTATACGGTCCAATAATCTGGTTGCTGTCTGTCACGGGTAGTGTCCACTATTCATATACAAATTCGTGAAGGCTGGAGAGCTAGTCAAAACTATTTCTTTTTCTGGACAAAAGGAAGGAGCTCACTCGTTTTCAAAATCCCTATTTATCGCCTCCACCCAACTTGATTGTATTTGTTATTTGTACTATATAATTTGTTTAACCTACTTGTCTGTATCATTAGGATGCAGACCGTCTTACATAGTCTTGGATCGAAAAAGGATGTCAAATGGAATAATTATGATACCTAATAATATGTATATATCTGAAGCTTTTGATACGGTAAGTTGATACGTTAAAAAATACTCGTTGGGAGCCAGTTGTCCGTCTAGCTACACTCTTCAAAACGGATTACCCCAAGAAATTGGTTTATAACGTTTCCACTCTATATCGAGTTTCTCAATCTTCTCAATCAACTTCTTCAGGGCTGCATTTTCTTCTCCAGGGAGTTCTGCCTGCTTCTTATTGTAATCGGTCACATAAGCAGCTTTCATATCCTTCAAGTTATCATCCATATATTTGACGGCCTTATCCTTAGCTTGGGTGGCTCGTTGCTTCATAAAACCGTTCCACTTGTCCTCGAGACCCTTGGCCGTCCATTTGGACCAGTCGCTGGTTCCTGTTTTTCTCTCCCATTTCGGCATCTCTACCTCATCCAACGCTTTAAGACGCGCCGCAACCCGTCCTTTCTCGGTAATGAGTCTGGTGTTGATGGTGGGGTTCTGGAGGTACTTCAACGCCGTCATAACGTCTTTCATGTTCTTGACGGCGCGATCGGGCTCGGCCTGAATATATGAATTCATGGTATTCTCGTCATTGATGGCTTTTCTACCCCACATCTACATTGAGTGCAATCACCACATCATTAGCATGGTTCTCAAACATAGGTACTTCCTTCATCCAGAAGTTCTGGCAAAGTTGAGGAAGAATTGAATGGAGAGGTTTGAAGGAAAGAAGAACTTTACTCCTTCTTTGGCAGTATTGACGCCTTTCTCCAAGAGAACAAACTCGCCAACGTCCGTGTTGTCATTGCTTGGATATACCGGCATTATGTGATCAATTGGGTCTCTAGTTACGCCATCCATCTTGAATCTGTTATCTTGCCGAACACCCTGCCACAACTGCTTAATGGTAGCACACAAGTCCTGCTTGGTATTTGGGTCTGCATTTGGTCGAAAACTAGGAAAGTTTTTTCCAAACTCCGTGTTCATCTGGTCAAAGAAAATGGGAACCATCTGTAGCTCCAGAATATGTTCCGTTGCGTAGTGTTCATTGATCGGTGTGCGAGGGGCATTCCCTGTGCCAAAATCAAAGTTATTGCATTCGTCGGGAGTCTGGTAATCATAAGTCAGGAGGTTCGAAACTTTCTGGGACCGTTTGTGTTAGCTAATTGTACTTCGTTCGATCTGAGCTCACAGGATAAAAGAAAATGGTCTCACGGTGCTCAGGGTTGTGCTTGTTTCGTACGGCGGAGCTGTCAATCTATTCGATCCACAGAAGCTTACTGTACGACCGGTAGTCGTATCGCGTTCGAACAAACTATGTAGGTTGACATCCTCGGTTCCATTTCTTGTGATGTCGAGAATATCCCTCCTCTTCACAGCACCTTCAAACTGTGAAGTCTCCCATCCTGAAATCGACGCGCACGGTGTATTTGAGCTTTCACTTTGTTCTGAGTTGGGGCAAATAAGATTCTGAATAGGAATGTGGAAGAATGGGCCAATGGATCTCTTCATCAGCGAGCGTTCAGCCAGGGGTGAAGTTTCCTCTAGCAAGCCGAATTCATTCCGCTGCTGATGGCTTTCTTTAATGCCCATATACAAAGAAGTGTTTAAATCATCTGGAGCTTGAAGACTTCGCCTTGAGGGGCTTCCTTGAGTCAAGTCTGGACATGTTCCGCCCTTGTAAATTGTGAATTTGGCCGAACCGGGAAGATTGTACTTTCCGGTAGTCCATTTAAACCCGTCCGCCTTGGCATAAAGATCAACGCCAGCCTCCATACCCCAAGTAAAGGGACAGGATGCCACAGTGCTAACTCCAGCGCCAACTTTAACCTGGACCCAACTGTCCGCAGTCACCTGGGCGGTTAAAGGCGAGACATCCCAGCGATCATCGAAGTTGACGCCAAATTCCAGCGAAGCAATAAGATGGGCCTTGGCATCTCCTTGGGCGAGAACGCCAGCGTAGAAAGTTGGGGCTAGAAGACCATTCTTGTCCCCCGTCTCTCCATAGTCGGCCTTGTCTGGATTTGAGGGCTCCAACTCAGCTGGTAGGCGATACTCGTATTCCCACGAAACCACGTCAATCTTAGCCTCGACGGTGGTTGAAATGGTCACACCGGCCTCGATGCGGCCCCTCAGCGCAAGTCTACAAGATTGGGGAGTCAGTAATTGCTTGTTAAGGAAGGGGTTCAGGGGGAGGAGTTAAAAGGGAGCGTCAAAAGGAAGAATCGGAACCAGGGTTATGTTAAAGGAGTGAAGAGAATGCAGAATAAATCATGAAAGTGTAGCTTAAAATCAGAGACTAGGAAAACAAAGGACCGATGATACTGACTGGGGACCGATAGTTGCGATTCCTGGGATACGCACACCAGCTCCTGGAAAGGGGATAGGGTCTCCGAGGTTACGATCGAGCGAGTCGTACTGAAAGCGCACAAGGGCCTCGAGCGTAAATGTGCAAGTGATCTCGCCATTGTTGCTAAATGTGAGGTACGAATCACTCAAGTCCACTTTGGGGAAGAGACTGGAGATGATGACGGAAAAGCCGAAACTAGTGCCGACCTTGATGTTGGCTTGGGCCTGAGCAAGTAGATAGCCATCTCGCCCAGGACAATCCCATCGCTCCTCGACAATCTTGGCCGTGTACACGTCGTCAATATTGTGCTTGAAAGTTTTCTTAATTTCGCCTTTGGTCATCATTTTCAACCACTCTAATACTGATTCACCGAACCATCGTTTATTAAACTCATGCGAGCTCAAACCCCCAAAATGCGCATCATCACGAAACTCTTCCTCAAGCCAGCGTTTTCGGTTATGGCCAACATCAGTCATCGATCGCTTGTATTTTTTCTTGCTGCCACCGGCCACAGCAGCAGCAACAACTTCATCCCAATATCCAGGCTCGTTGCTATAATCAATACGCAACTGTGTCTTTCCAAGATCACGTGGAACGCGATTGAACTGATAATCAAAGGTCAGGTCGTAGATGACGGGCAGGTGGCCCAAGCCAACGAAGTCTCGTGGGAGGTTCTGATGTTTTGCAACTTTCATGTCTTTCGCGACAGCGTACTTACCCGGACCACACCCTGATGGCATCTGTAAGATTGTTCCGGGCACTCCGTGGCCCAAACCGATCTTGTGGCAGTTGCTATCTTCGGAAAAATCTGTGCAGATCATCTGGATAGTTTGCTCCTCTTCGGCATCGGTGTCGGTGCAATTGAACAAAGCCCAGTGAGAACCATCTCGCTTATCTAGCGATATTTGTAACTCTTCAGGGGATGTCATTACCACGAAGCTAAATGCTGTCTCATCTGGATCGTCACTGTCATTATCCGTGTCTAGCTCGTGGTCTGTATCTACATTATCGCCGGATGGTGGGTGAGGGAAAAGCTTGTCCAGGGAGACGGGGAGAAAGGGTGATGCTCCGTGTACTGGGTCGCAGCAGAATACACGCGTTCTCTCGACACGAGGAAAACAATCTTCACCCAATCCATACGGGCTGTCAGTTAGCTGCACCGAGTGAGAGCCCACTGGACAGTGATCGTCGAAGCAACTGCCCGGCTTCCCGTACCACTTGCAATTCTCGAACTCTGCGGCGTCTTTCTTGGGACAGCAGTAGAGCTTGAGTACATCGATCCCAAAAACTTTGCTGGCATCATTGATGGCATCGATGAGTAGCTTTCCAGTGAGACCACCAAATGTTTCAACGAGGTCACCAACCAACTGGAGAAAAGTACCAGAGAATGTCTAAAAGGGACATGTCAATTAAGTGCAAAGATAGTGATTTGTTGCTCACTTACCATTGCAATGTCATCGTTGTTGCAATCTCGTCCAACACCTGCCCAATAGCACTTGTGGCCTTCAGTTACTGGACTTTTGCAGCAGTAAGCCTTGTTACCATCTTCACAATACCAACCATCACCCCATCGGTTCAGTTCCAGCGTAACTTCGTTGTCATGACAGTGCCCATTGCACCATGGATCATTGCCACGCCACGTGCAGTCTTCCTTTTTCGGAGCACCCTCCATTGGGCAACATAAAGAGCTGTCGGCTTCTTTTGAGTGGCGAGTCACGGGTTTAGCTCCTCCACACGGTTGAGTCGTGATTGAAAGCCAACCAGGCTTACAGGAGCCTCCACAGTCTGTTACGTAGCAGTCTGGTACAGTGGCATCTTCCCAGAAGGCCTTTTTCTCGGCCTCGCGAGCAAACAATTTGAGACCTTTCGGAGCAACGATGCCTTTCAGTGCTTCGAGATCTTGTGTGTCCTGGTCGATGGCCCATATCAAGAGGCCGGACAGACCCTGCTCATTGGCAAAATCGATCTTCTGCTTAAATGTCTCTGAGTCATCCTATTTAATGTGATGAGCAACGATTGAAAAGCCATTCACCAGCGACAGCTTTAAATTGAGCCGTGCTGAAGGAGTACTCGAACAAAAGTTCTTAGTAAGTAGACTTACGTAGGATACCCATTGATCTTGGTTCCAGTTGATCCATTTCACACCTGCTTTCTTGTCATGATGGGGTTCGAGTTTATTATCCTTGATTATCTGCTTGATTTCTCTGTATGTTAATGTGCCAGAATTTGCGCTACAGGAACCCGGTAAAGCTCCGCCCCTGAATCCGCAACCCGGTGAGGTACATAACGGATCAACAAGTGTAAAGCTGCGACCGTAGAAACCAAGACCCAGGTTGAGTTTCTTGGCAGGAACATCATTCCTCCACAACAGGTTCAAAGCCTCCTTGATCTCAGTCAGGTTGGAGTGGGCAAATATTTTGCTTCCAATGGGATTAGTTGAGTCCCAAATCCCATGGAGGTCGTAACTCATCACGTTTACAAAATCGACGTGATCCACAGCCTTGAGATCAAAGTGTCGCAGGTACCAGTAACTGGTAGGGATGGTAAATGATACGACGTACTTCTCCGGCTGCTGATTGTTGACATCATCTAGCTCTTTCAGAAATGTCACGAAATTCTTACCGTCGTCTGGCTGTCCACCACGATCACCTGCTCCGGGATATTCCCAGTCGAAGTCGACACCATCGAAGCCATGCTTGCGCATGAAGCCAAACAGATTACCGATGAAGAGCTTCCGATTGGCAGCCGTGCTAACCATGTTGCTAAAAACGGGCTGTGTGGCGGTACCATTGTCATTGAAGGTCCAACCACCGAGGGCCACGACAGTCTTCAGACCCGCATTGTGCTTCTTGATATTGGTAAACTCGGTGAAGAGTTCAGTAGGTAGGTCGTCCATTGGGGCAACCTTGAAGTCTCCCGGAGTGATGTAACCAAAGGAAAAGTATGCGTGTGTCAAGGCGTCAACTGGGATGTCATTAAATCCCATGCCAACACAGGCTTTCTTATGGTTCCATGCCTCATAGTAGCCAATGATTCGCTTCTGGACATTCCCATCTTTTTCCTTGGGCCCAGGCTGCTCACAATTGCTCTGACAGCTGGTTTCTTTGTCATCCGTGACCTTGCAAAAGTCTGCCGCGGTCCCACAAAATCCGAATTCAGAGCAGCACTGCTTTGTCAACGGCTAAGCCTAAACCTGGAGAAATTAGTACTTACAACGTTCAAAGGACATTTCTGTCCAGCAGTTTTGGCATAGCGGCCGCATTCTGCCTTTGCATTGCAGTTTGACCAGCAGACATCATTAGGACTAATGTCATTTGTGCCACAAGCCTTAGGCCCATAGTTGCACTGTCCTGTCGCCTTAGGACAACAAGCACCTTGAACATCTTGTTAGTATGTCTCGTACTTCACGATTATCAGATCAAAAACTTACCGTTTCGGCAAGGTCTTCCCTCACCACATGTATAATCATCTGGCACCTCCTGTCTAGGAATAAGGCTGAGCTTAATATCAGTCGAGGAAGTTTCACGAGTACTACAAAACGGAAGCTCCTGGTGGCGCCTGATTTTGGCCGAGTAGTCAAAGGGCCTGTGAAATGAGATTAGAGAATCTGCGTATAGACCCAATCTGTATGATCAGATTGATCATTAAGTTCACAAATTATGATTATACATACGAGATGAGGTTCTGACAACGAGGTTGTCCAAAATCATCCAGAATCATGATAATTGAATCAGAAGGAGCATTTATGGGGATAGCTATTGCAGCACCAAGAAGGAAGAAAAAAGTCACCAAGTTGAATGATGTACTCATCACGATTGTCATTGTCACCTTTCGATGCCAGTGACTAAATATGTATATCTGCTTGGAGAGGCTTTTGGTCTGAAAGAAAGGCAAGTCTGTCTGATTTTGTAGTATATCTCCGAACGTCTTGACAGCAAGAGATATGAACTTCCGATTACATTTTGGTCACGGTCATCTTACTACGTCAATCCTGGACTTCAAATATTTGCCGGTCAGCAAGGAAGGCTGGGCACTGCGACACTCAGATGTAGTATACACTCAGAGTTGTCGACTGGCACCTCACATTTCATTCTGATTAATAATCGCATTGCTTTTTCATTAACTGTTGTTCATTTTACGAGAATTTACGAGAATTTTATACTACTAGTAACATCTTGAGCTAATCCTATAACTTGAAGTCTCAAGTTCGCATATTAGACTTTCTGAATACTATTCATTCAAAGTGACTTAAGCATTGATAGTCTCTATTCTATTTATTTGAACAGTACTTACTGTATAAGAGTTTAATATTATTATTTGAAGATAATCGATTCTTACTAATTATAATTACTATTCTATGTACTAAGGAAATCCAGATTACATGATTGTTCCAACTATAGTTAGCAATTCTAAACAAATGTATAAAATTGTATTATGTCCGATTGCCGTTGACTATGATGAAACGTGGTAATCACATCGTTTATTATTGATACCCCTTGAATACGAGATCAACTTCCAAGACTATTGATTATGTCAGATATAGTACATGCATCGACCATTTCCAAGACTACGGCTCGATTTACCCCGCCATGAGATAGACATAGAAATTGCAATTGGCTAGCTCATGCGGCGAGAGTCGCACCTTCTCTAAGCCGCCTGTACCATAATACATGAGCTGCGTCTGTACGATTCTGAGCTTACAGGAAAAATAATTTTCTGGTTTATAGCCAATATAACTAAAAGGATTCATCATGTCTTGTGAACTATAATTTTATTGTTATCAAGTGAGGTATATGTACTCACCCAAGATAGATCAAGGGTCTTGATTGGTAGTAAACTCTGTTTCAGATAGGATCGCCTTTTGCTGGGCTTCCCTTGCATACTTTGATCCCGTTAGCCAAGCACTGGGCGCTGACGTGACTTACCTGCATATGAACCTTTAAGGTTAACTATTTGCATACTGGGCGCACCTGCATATCCCGTAAGGTGCGGGGAGTCCTCATCCCGTGTAGCTACCCAGGGCAACCCCTCACTTGCTGGTATGGAGTTGTTCAAGGCTTCATCAGCGGGTGTGTTAGTACTACTCTTATGTGAGCACACTCGCATACTTGGCTATCTATGTATGCATGTATGAAGACCGGTGCACATCGTTCTCTATCTAGGTAAATATTTACATTAGACTGCAAGTTTTTGGTTCACCTTCCGGGTTAGATCACAAGCCTCTTTCATGGGTGCACTTTCAGATGAGAAGTCAGAAATTTAACAGTTGAAGATAGGAATCTTTAGTACATAAAAACTCATTTGAAGTGTTTAAGGCGATTGCATGCCCATTTCACGCAAACATTGTCAATTGTCAGCCCGTCGAGTTAAGATGGCTTTCTTTTTTGGTACCTTGTTCCTCATTCTCCTGAACTGTCATTACCTCCTCCAAGGCGTAATAGCAAGTCAACTTATCACCCCAAATGCTGCTCCGTCCGGACTCTCAGCACCATGTCTAAGTGCGTTGACCGCAGAAGTTCCCTGTAGTCGGTTGGTGTCACGTTTTCGCTACGGCTACTTCTACTCAGAGTCCACTTTGGCCAGCTCGTGTACTTCCGAGTGCGCGACAGCATTAGGCGCGTACGAAAATAGTGTTGCGTCGGCTTGTGCAAGCGATACTTGGGAGGGCTACGATGATGAGGGTGGAGCGCCTCTTGGCTATATTCCTAGTCTTCTACGATATCAATATTCTCTCACCTGTTTAAAAGAGAGCGGGCGGTGGTGCAATATAGTCGCAGGCGCCGCTGCCTCTTTTGGTGACCCTGGAGGTGAGATTACCGAGAATGGGGGATATGAATTGAGTGTTTCGTTCCTATTATTCTTTGAAGATGAAACCTCAAGGCAAACATCAGATGCTAATTCAAGATTCATAATGTAGATACTCCGTCACGGTTCACGGATATTGTTGCAAATGCCACAGAGGCCAATCCGTGCGACTTGTGCTTCATTATATCATTGAGGATTCAAGCAAGCGTTCCCTTTTATGACGGGCTGGCCATCGTTAGTCATTCTGTGTATGAATCCAAAACATCTAGCTGTCATATTCAAGGGATGCCCATCACGACATCTACACTACCTTTTTCTGTGTGAGTGTCTAGTCTATATTTTTTGTATTCTACTTTTGGCACCGTGTCTAAGTCAAGGTTTGAAAATAGATCTCAACTCCCCAGTCCAACACCATCACCATGTTCCGGATCTACCTACCAAATCCAACCCGGTGATAGCTGCCATAGTATTTCAACATCCCAGGGAATATCTACAGCTTGGCTACTCACTGATAACCAACTCCCCGCGTGGTGTAACGAGTTTCCCACGACTGGTGCTCTCTGTCTAGTGAACAAATGTAGTGTGATTACGGTGGAAGCCAACAAAACCTGCAGCGTCATAGCCAAGGCGGCGAACACTACAGAAGTGTTACTCAAGGCATGGAACCCGGTAAGTTCACTGTTTAATTCAACCTATTTCATTTCTGAAGCTAATATTCCATAGATTTTGAATGCCGGGTGTTACAACATTGACAAAATGATCGGTGATCAACTTTGTGTCTCCCCACCTGGAGATATATATGTTGATCCGACGGAAGTTGTACTAGCGCCTACCACTGCCATAACACCTGCTCCTGTGCCCACAGATATTGCTCAAGGCACCATTGAACGATGCGGCAAATTCTATCAAGTGCAACCTGACGAGTTCTGCAATCTTCTAATAGTGAAATTTAGCATCTCGCTTGAGGACTTTTTCTTCCTCAACCCAAACCTCTACCACAATTGCACCAATTTGTTCGCCTTTGAAAGCTACTGCATCCAAGCTGTCGGAGACAGTAAGTCTCTCCTTTTACGTATTGGAAGTGTCCTAGACTAAACAAAGGCAAAGTTAATACATACTCCGGTAGACCTGGCTGGAGACCCACGGCTACAAGTAACCTCCCATTCACATCAGCCATCCCGGAAGCTCCAATCGTGACCGCTCCGCCTATTGTACAGTTACCAACTGAACTTCCACTTGCTGCGGACACACGTACCGATTGCTATCGTTACTTCAATGGAGCAGATTTCCAAGACTCCGCTGCCATTGCGGGTACTTCTTGGCTCAACCAATGTCAACGTGTAGCCGACCTTTACGGAGTTTCCTGGACGGATTTCGCCTTGTGGAATACTGGTTTGGCTAATATTACGACCTCAGCATGTGCATTTGATCCGAATGCAAGATACTGCGGTAAGCAGTATGTTGGGGAACAACCTCCAGAGTCTGTAGGTCCCGGCTATGAGTTTCCGATCAGAGTGAGTTTGATGACATTACCTCCTGACTGTAATCTTAAATTATTACAGCAAAAAACCCATAGCTGGTACTAATAGCAAAATAGGAGGGTGCGATAGATACGTGCACCGAATTCGCAGACGTACCAGGTGATTGGGAATGGTGCCGTCTCCCCTATATTTTTCGCCCACCATATGCTGGCTATAAGATCATAAAAGCTAACTAACGAGTATTTTAGTACTGATATCCTAGCTATTTACGAATTGACCATTGCTCAGTTCTATGCATATAATCCAGCAGTCGGCTCTGACTGCGTGGGTCTATGGCCCGGTATGCAATATTCGATAGCATTCCAACTTCTTCAACTCTCACTCCCAGTCCAGCTATATCAGTTCTACATCAAGAATTCCAATTGACTAATCCTTACGTGCGTGTTAGAAATGGCATACTGTATCCGTGCCCCAGGCTATACAAGCCCGAGCTCCTCTTCTGTGCCAACTAGCACATCATCTCTCGGTCCAGCAGGACCAACTCACACAGGACAGCCAGCAAGTTGCAACAAATGGCACGTGGTAGTAGATGGCGACTCATGTGCTTCCGTCGCAGCGAAGTACGGCATTAGCACCGCTCAGCTTTTTAGTTGGAATCCAGCCGTGTCAACGGATTGTGTTACGAACTTTTGGTTGGGCCAGGCTTACTGTGTTGGTATTAGTGGAACGACCACGACCCCAACATCTGCTACGACTACTACAGCGACAAGTGTTCCATCACCTACTCAAGAAGGCAATGCCGTGACAAATTGTAATAAATACGCTCAAGCAAAGGACGGCGATTCATGTGATATTTTTGCGGAACGCAATAATGTCTCGTTGCAGCAGTTGTATACGTGGAATTTGGTGCTGAAGAGCGACGGTAGTGGTTGTGCGGGAAGTTTTTGGGCAATTTACTGGTATTGCGTTGGTGTTAGGGCCGAGACTCAAGTGCGGCCACTCACTTCGGGTAGTTAAGGGATTCGATGTATTTCTCTTATATGTAGTAGCCAACCTATATCCAGATTTGAATACACAGGTTCTAGGAGGTTTGTAAATCCTTAGGAAACACAACTTTGGACAAGACTGTGGACTAGACTTTGCCTTAATCGTCCTGGTACAATCAAGTTTCTAATAAATGCTGAGCACATTCAGAGCAATTGGTTTAGATTATTTGATAAACTTTCATTTAAAGACTTGATAATTTCGTGTAAACTTTCCTTAAATATGCCTAATATTTAGCATTGTGCCAAACATGCATCAAATTAGTAAAGAAACGGCAAGAAAGTAACAATAGCATCCTCCCCGTGACAAGCTTTCCCTACACCACGGAACATGCGCACTATTTCATCTCCAGGCCTCCAATCCTCCGTATGAAAAAACACTCGTGCTCGCAATAAATCAGTGTCAGGCTCCTCCATATATTCCTCGAACCCGCACGACTCTCCCGGTGCACCGTACGAAAAGAACCACTCGCCCCTATCCTGCGGTAGCCTAGTCTCCAAGTACGCGCTTCTCAACGATGACATATGACTTAGACGGCGCGCAAGTGCTTCGAGCATTGGAATCATGGCTTCATCTCTAGGAATACGGCGAAACTCATAGCTGTCAATAAGGAAGCCATCTTCGTCAGTTGGTGGTTTCATTGAATCCACTAGTGCTTTTGCTGCGACGGTGTTCTCCTCGCTCCCGTAGCCGGGCGGGAAAATACCAGCTGTGTCTTGCGGTAGTGGCACATCACTTCTCTCTTCGTAAAATTGGTCGTTTGGAGTACCCTTGAAGAACCACTGACCAGAGAGGCTAGCCATGTTGAACTGAATTCTGAGCTCGACAACCGATCTCCAATCCAAAAAATCCGCTATTTCTGATCCATCATCAGGCCAGAAGAGCGACGGGTCGATTGGGCCTTCGTAATATATCTTTTCGAGCTTGCTCTTGCCTATCATAGTACGTAGAGCATCGCACAGAGATGTTTCGCCTGTCGTGCCAGCAAGATTGGGAATTCTCTGGTTGTGTGGATATTCGGCTGTTTCGATTTTAATATCCAAAATTTTGGATGTTGCTGGTACTTGGTAGGTAGAAATCGATTCCGCGAATTCCTTTATATGTTGGCGGCAGAGAGGCAGAAAAAAACCTGGGTCTTGATGTGGCCAGTTAATTCTCTGTAAATTTGGAAACGTAGCAGTTAATTTCACTAGACTGCTTGGGTCCAAAAATCTTGTTGTGCCTTGGGGTGGCATGAAAGATGTTACACATGGTACCGATGGATAATCTGTGTTTGACAGGCGAATATAGGAGTATCTGTACCTCTCCCCGAAGATATCCTGGCGGCTCCCCATTTCAGCGGCGTTCATATCACCAATGAGCTTCTCCTGCCCTCGATGACTGGAGTCCATCGGAGAATATATGTTGATGATAAAGCTGAGATTGCCATCGGTCGGCCACTGTGATAGTTGCTGAATTGCAGATGATATATGAAGACTAGCAACATCTGAGTTGGCCGTTCTGTTGTGCTCCGTCTCATAGTTGGCACAAGCAGCATCGCTGTATGAGGGTAATAAAATATCGAACTTCAGATTTCTGAGAAAGCGACGACGAATCATCGAGGTCGAAGAGAACACCGAGGTGAATATATCGAGTTCTTTACTGTTGATGTGTAAAGACCGAAAAGTAAGGCGCTCAGCAGCCTGCTGCCATGCGCGTGACACTGTCGCAAGGGCAGGTAGAGCCAATTTGTGCTCATGTCGATCAGGAAGCAATTCGACAATTCTATTCAACACTTCTTGTGGAATCCTCTCCATCTTGGTGACCTTACTCTCTTGGTCAAAGGCGTGAGTGAGGTTCTATGCTGATGCCAAGGATAAAACAACGTATTTCTGCAAACGCAAGGTCGATAGATTGGCTCCCGTCTATGTAACCTCAGCCTTAGAAGTTAGGAACTAGTTCGATATTTGTAAACGTAACTTTAACTCTCCAAATTTCTGAATGTCAATTTCAATCATTCCCCAATTTTTAGAGAAGATGATCTATCAAGTAGGCATCTAGATGTATGGGTAATTGCAAACTTGAGTGAATTCAATTAATTGATTCGAGATTTGTATGGAGGTCGAATGAGTTCAAATTAAACCTACTGTAAGAAATTGATCCTAAGTTCTAATTTTATACAAATTGATTCTAATGGTTATTATTTAGAAATCACTTAAATTCGTTCATTAGATTTCATTGGCCCAAATTCCACATGGTATAATATAAACATGATAATTAGAATTATTATATAATCATGCTCCAGATCATATAATTCGCCCAATCCTAATTCCATCTCGATTCTTGAGGTTCGCGATCTATCTGGAGTTCAGTGCCTGATTTGATATACTAGAAATACAGAGAGTAAAATATATACGGAATATAGATGAGTATTTGTATGTCGCAAGGTCAACTAACGTGGAACGGATTGAAAATCATGTTTTGTGACCACCGGCGAAATGGAAACATTGCAATTCGTTCCGGCCCTTGTGAGTCGGCAGCCGATTCGTTCCTCGTGACAGTATTTGAAAAGGGAGGCCATGGTAGCAAGCCTGAAAGCTGTATTGACCCTATAGTCATGGGTTGTCATATCGTGGTGCGGCTGCAATCCATTGTCAGCAGATTGGTTGCACCTCAAGATGAAGTCGTCATTACATGTGGTAGTTTTCATGGAGGCGATGCACATAACGTCATCACGGACTACGCAAAGTTCAAGATGAATGTGCGCACTTACAATGACAAGGTACGGGAGAAGGTATTGAAATCAATCAAGAACATTATTTACGCAGAATGCTCAGCAGTTGGAGCACCCAGAGAACCTATCATTGAGCGAACACACGAGTACCCTCTGACTTCAAATGATCCCAGACTCACGGAAGAGTTGCGAACGCTATTTGTCAAACGCTTCGGAGGATCTCATATCGAAGAGATGGAAAAGCTGGAAAAGCTGGCGGGTAGCGAGGACTTCCCTAACCTTGCCCTCCCCCACAACTCCCCCTATGTGATCTGGTTCTGGGATGCTACTGCAGTCGAGAAATATGACAAGTACGTCAAAGATGATGCTCTCGACGAGCTTCCCCAAATACACTCGCCAGACTTTGCTCCAAGTATTCGACCAACTCTTGAGATTGGGATTCGAGCCTTTTCCTTAGCAGCACTGAGCTCCTTGACTTGAAGCCTGGGAAGACACTGATTGGACATCGAGAAATGGTTTATCAGGACCTCGGGCACTTTTCTTCCATTCACTACCTTTCAAATTCAAGACATGATTTATCCACACCCTAATGCAGTTCAAACCCAAGAGACGCGAATCATCTTAGCTATCTATTGAAGCCATTTGAATGTCCAAAACATTAAGTTGTTGTAAAACTGCAAAATTGTAAGATATGCTTCCTTCCAAATTCTTCGACAGAGTGAACAGTTTAACTTAGGTACCATACATACCTAATCGGGGATTCAATCTTTTCACCTTCTTATCTACTATATGGGGGCATCAGCAATTCGTTATTCTTTTAGTAATTTATAATTTTTAATATAACTTTAAAACTATGTTAAAAGTTTAATGGTATTTATTGGGTGAAAATGAATAACCGCATTGCTGTATATGGAGAGCTTGACCATCCTAGCACATTTTGTCCGCATCATCATCAATAATTTGAAGATTAATTAGGTATCCGGGATGTCCGGACGTCCGGATGGCCACATGTTCTCGATTACCGATTTAATATGGGCACCCAACAGGTAGATCCAAGTATTAGACGCAATTTCATGACGGGACGATATCCTTTTAAACAACAAGCACAAGAAACACACTAGCTCTGGCATGTTCAGGGCAAATATCTGGTTACTGAAGGCACTTGAAGCTTCCAGGTTGCAATCTCATGGGTTATTGCATAGAGTTTGGGCCTTGAAACTAGAAACAGATCTTCGCGGGAATGTGGAGGGAAAAGCTAGTCCCGCTCATGGGAAATTGCTGTCTCCAGAGATAGGAAGATTCTGAATAAAGAAACTCTAGATAGACTACTCTACTATATTCAACAAAAATAGGCAGCCTTCCACACGATACCTAATTCATTTTAAGAACTTCCAGTCATCAAAGCCATATGCCAGCATCCCAATCCATCTCCCACATCCTCACAGCCCTGATATGGAAAAGTGAAAATCCTCTCAACCAATTGATTCCCCAGCAACGAATGAAAATCCGTCAACATATCCACTGTTGGTTTTCCATTATCCGTACCCAAAAGCGTCAGGAAAGTTTTCTCTCTCATCATATCAGTTGCATCCATGGCCCAATCACCTACACTCGAGGTGATATTGAGATTTTGACTTAGGTCGTATGCGTCGGAAATCATCTTTCTCGTTCCTTTGTTTTTCAAGTTCCGCTGAATGACCATCTTGAGGTTTTTTAGCTTGTTGCGGGCTATTTGTCGATAGGATTGGTATGTGATGCTGGATGGCTCGAGCTTTTTGGGATCAGTGATGGCGTGCGCATCTTCTCCCGCTACGTCGTCGACTATGATGATTCCTTTATCGGGATTGTATGCTCCGGAGTTAACCTTTGAGCTTCCGCTGTACCAATCTTTTGGGACGTTTGTTAGTCATGTTCTGAATGTTTGAGAAGGCTTGAATATTGGAGAGGAATTGAATAGTTGAAAGGGTTCAACATACGCATTTCAGAGAAAGATGTATCACTAGAAACACCAAGTTCTGGTTTCGACAATGTGCTTTCAAGATCATCGTACACTTTTCCTTCACCCGTAACCGAAACACCTGGCTTGGGATCTTTGATTGGGGAACCCGAATCATCGCATAATGTATAACCATCAAAGACGTTGGCCTCCGATCCATCCCCTATAGTTAGGAGTTCAAGTCAATAACAATCTTGGATTCTTGTAGCGAGGTGGAGTTATGAGAGAAGAAACTCGTCATCATAGAGGAGATATAACATACCAGCCGTTGGATCCGTCCCTACAGGTTTGATGATCTTGCTAGCCGTATTTTTCGATATGGCATCGTTTAGACTTTTCCGAACCGTATCACCGCGTGTTTTGTATTGATCTGCAGTTAGTATCTCGGCCGATTCACCAGTTGAGGTGGTTATCTCTGGCTCGGTAATTGCTTTGGGCTTCGGGTCTTCTTTCGTCGTTGGGGAATGCGGCTTCTCGGTTATGGGTTTGGGTTTTGATGTTACTGGCTTGGGCTTCACAATTTTAGGCTCAAATGGAGTGCGTGGGAAAAGGTTTTCTCGATGAGGGCTGGCTTGGCCATCTAGAGCTATGCGTTTATGCTGTTAATATGGTATTTGAAATGATGTCATTGCGCGGGTGGAAGGGACTTACATGTACAATCGGAGGTAGAACATGCTGATGCGAGGGCATTGGGTTGAGATAGGGCTCGGCTGGCTACTTGGTGAATTCCGAATGCTGCGAAAAGAGCAAGGACTTTCTGAGGAGAGAGACGCATTGTTGAATGTAGTGAAAGGTTCACGGAATCCGTTCTGAAGCTCTAAATTTGAACGAAATGAAAAGAGAAATGAAGTTTTGGTGCCGAGGGAGTCTGAATGAGAGAAAGGAATTGAAGGGATTGTAAATGTGAAAGAATATGTTCGGGAATTGAAGATATCAAAGTAAATTATACCCCTCAGAGGGAGAGAGAGACTTGAAAGATTTTGAAAGAACGAGATGGCATTTAAGTAATGAACGTGAGTTAAATCGTGGATGAAGTATCAAAAACAACAAAAAAGCCAATTTGGATATCAATACACAAGAAGTAGATGCTACTAGAAGTTGTACACTGGGTTCACACACATCTATATATAATCTATCAACGAGATTTCTCATCCCCCTTTGCAAACGCTCAAGACATATGTATCTATTCCAAAATATTCTCCAGAAACGAGTAAGGAATGATGACCCGTGAAAACCTCATTTATTATCCCACATTGTCTTACAGCTTATACCTGCCATTCGTATATTCCTCATGAATCCTGTGTGGGTGGCACAGCATCTCACCCAACTTCGCTCGTCGTGTTTAATTTCAGATCGAGCAGTTATTCGGTTTTTGTAATAAGGGGGAATGAACTGAATTCTGGATTGTCAATTACATCTGATGTTAAGTTGAACAAACAAGTATAGTGGACTAATTGCATGACATTGTGAAGTTCGGTTGTGACTATGCTTATGGTTGAACGTGACTAACGTTCAATTTCAGCAAATGTTTACAATACAAATGACCGTTCATTCACAGCTGACTTGCTTTAAATCAAGGGCACCAAAATCAACATGTGGAGCAGTTAAAAAATTGAGTCTTAGAAGTAGAATAGTATTGTTCGTTGAAGTTATGAGATTAAATTCAACCCATATGAAGATTCAACTCCCTAGAAAATGCAAGACCGCTAAAAGCAAATGCTCTCTCGACAAGATGAAACTCCCCAAAAGATGTAACCCCATCGACTATCAAACTAGTACATAGAAAGCCCAAAGCCCGATTACAGCCCAACTCCAATACACCCTCTTGATTCCCGAAGCACCACTGGCCACCATCCCCTCTGTACTCTCCACCAATTTCAAACAACTCAAATGAGTTTCCGCGCTTGTATTTGTCGTACCATGCATATCGTAGAATACCGTAAGGATTGGTGTGATGCCATGCCCAAATTGATTCAAAACTCCAACTTGTTTACCTATTTCACCGGTAAACCGGGTACTATGAACGAAAGATAGATTGTAGTCTTCACCGGTTGTCGCATGGCAATCTGAAGAATTTTGGGAAGGTGTTGGCGCGTTCGAGCCGGTCAGTTCTGTAAATCGTTTCGTCAGCATTGAAAACTACTACATACATAATTTGCTTTGTTTTTTGACGTACCTTGAACATTGATAGTTCCCCAATTGTGAGATGCTGCTGCAGTGCAAGAAGTCGGGGCTTGGGATTGTAGTGCAGATTGTAGCTCAGAGCAAATATTGGACTCGGTTTGAGAACCCGTGGAGTTCTTCAACAATGATACCATCTCGGATTGAGACTGGGACAACAAATCGTTGACGCACTGACTGGAAAGGGCATCTTGACAAGTTCCGCTTGAATCATTTCCTTGGAAAAATAGATTTGGGGAAATGCCGTCGAAAAAGAGAGCGCATCCATGGGTTGATGATGTTAGATTCGAGATGCTTGGAGGCGTTCCAAGAAAGAAATCACGATCCCATGATGCGAGAGACTTATTGACTGGATCGAAGGTTTCTTGGATTCCCAAGGTCCATGTGAAAGGGGAGGTATTAAGTGATGTATTGAATGATGTGATGCCAAGTTCGGACATCGTAGTATTGCCAACAGTGCAATGAGTTTGGCCACCGGTAGTGGGACAGCTTACTGCATCGCAGCCAACGAGGGTTTGAGCGTTTGCAATGGAGAGAGCGAAGGTAACGAGGGGTATGTAGAGAAACATCGATCTGATATTGTAAGACTGCATCTTGTTTTGAAAGGTTGATATTATGAGAAGTGACAAATTTGTTGTGGTTTGGGAATGGTTTGTTTTTTAAAAATCTCACTGTGAATTGGAAAACACTTATAGAAGAAAAGATCCAGTTCGAGTTGCGCCCCCTAACTCAGCCTTACAACAAAACGTAGCTTCAAACAATTCCATCATGTCCAGCCGGGTGATCGATTACTTCGCCCGCCTCGATATTCAGACGTCGAACAAATGTGGCGTCTGCTGCGGACAGGACATTGATGTTTGAAATTAAGGCAACAGTATGAGATCTAATTCACTAAAACCAACCGAAAAATTACAACAATGCAGGCTAGGGACTATTAATAAACCATATATACCAATTGATGTAACCCAACATACGGGCAGGGCAGTAGTAACAGGGGTGGTTTATCAAGTCACAGGATACGTACACTAGCTTAGCGTACCTGGTATTAAGCTTAGGGAGTGGCTTATAATACTTTAGATTTTCAATCCACATCCTTCATCATCTCCGCCAAAAGCAATCCGTTTTCTGCAGTGTGTTGGGACTTCTTAATGCAGGGGCGGCTAATCAGACGCGCGAATGCGGCGCGAATGTGGCGCAGAAAGCTATTCGGATAATTGAATATAAATTTAGCAACACCAACGAAGTACCAACAGTGTTAAAAGTCTCTATAAGTGGCTGTTCGGTACGAAGTCTTACAACATGACCATATCGCAAATTCTTACCTACCGCAAGAAGCAAGTGGTGGTGCCAATGTATGTTTCCGCATCTCATCTTCCTTCCAATTTGTTACCCCGATGACATGCATATGGTCACGCCGTTTTCAATATGCAAATCAAACGACCAGAAAAATAGGAGCCTCTGACATCCCACCATCTCTTCGAAGGAGTTCAATTTGAGATTTCAAAATGAAAATACGAACAATTGTTCGACTCTTTTCCATCGAGCCAATTTCAATTTGAATCCTCCCAAGAAAAATGGAAATCCTGGAGATGTCACCTGATATTTCGGTCGTCAGTAACGCGGATTATTATAGCATCAAATTGAATCAATAGAAAGTATAAAGATACTACGAGTATCACTTCTTGAAATATGCCTCTGAACACTCATTATCCATATACAACACACTCGTTTGCTATCCAACGGATCAATAAATAGACTCTACTCGGGTCATTCACACTCTTTACATTCATTTTTACCTTCTTTTTCTCATTCCACCAAAGTTTCTATACTCCTTCCTTAGTATTACATCTCATAATACCAAATCCATTTAAAATGGCCCAAGTTATCGGTATTCTTTTCGGTGCCATTTCCCTGCTTCCTATGCTCTCTACGACGCAACCCGACCTAACAGCCCAAACATCCACCATTCGTATCGCTGCCGGAACATCTATCAACAGCAAAGACAGTACATCTGGCAACACCCCCGGAATTAGACTTTTTGACGTAGTAGGCCGAGCTATTGGGGAAAAGGCAGGGAGCAAGAAGAAGATTGCAGACGGAAGTTTCGCAGATATTCAGATTGTTGCGCCTAAAGATGTTGGTGCACGCCAAGCGCAATATATGTCGGTTGTTTCTGGCGGTAATGATGCATTGTGCATTGCGTACATTTCGGTCACTTGGCCAGATGGAGGTCAGCAGACCTGGACTGGAGACATTGGAAAGCAGTGTGGTGGATTTTGGTACGAATCGCAAACCATTATGGATCCGTCGACCAACTATATGCCAAAATGCACGTGGATTGATAGCGATGATAGTAATGGTATCAAGACGAAAGGAATGGGCATCCATATCACCGACTTCACGCCTACTGATGATCGCGCAGCTCAATATCAAAAAGATAACCCAAGCATGTGTGGCAGTGCGCCGAGGTTTTCACTGTATGACGATATTGATATGAAGACTTGCATGCCTTACTTCGACCCCCCTCTTGAATACACAAGCGGTCTTACCGACGTGGACAGGTCGAAGGTAGTCGGTGTCCCAGGTAGCAAAACATGCACAACCAAAAAGATGCGACGTGGGGGCACTCAGGCAGTTTCTGCAAGACGGCTTGAACTTCCCAAGTTCAACAGTACAAGCTTAAGCAACAGTCTAGCCTCATTCTTGGGAAAATTGATCACTAGCAATAGCACATCACACAGTGCCATTGGACTCTGTGATTCTGATACATCCCTCGGACCAGATTTTGTCGCACATCACGAGAGTACGTTTTGCGATATGGCAAACAAGCAAACGTATCCTCTCTGCAGCCACCTTGGTAACTCTACCATTGCGGACAATTGTTTTGATATTGAGAGCAAGATTTTGATACCACCCAAAGGCATGAAAGCAAGAGATACCCCCGTACCCACAAAGGAGTATCATACTGTTACCAACTGGTAAATCACCTGAGGTAGATATTTTCGGAGGCTTCGATTAAAATTTTGAAATTCGTCGTCTTTATTGTTTTCTTTCATTCTCCAGAGATGCATTCCTGTATGTAACTATTTTTTGGCCTTTCCTGTTTGTTTTGTACTTCTTGTCGTTCTCCAACATGTGCATTTTGCCGTAGTAGTAGGAGGAGATTGGGAATATGAAGGATGAATTTTTTGCTTCTTTTCGACTCAGATTCTGATTCCTGCCTTGTTTATTGTATCAACTCTTGTTTATGAGCCTTGCATGGACAAGTTCAAATGTTAGAAGCGCCCACCGTATTCCAGTATATCTTGAACAGTGAAGTTTATGAGCATATTTTGCACCCCAAACCAAATTTCTTGTATTCTGAGCCTTCAAGAGACGTTTCAACTGATGGCTGTAACAGAGTTTGATCTTGGGAGACTTTGTATTAACCTTGTAGAAAACGCCGTAGACCGTAGGCTTTCTTTCCGCCCGTTTTTGTACATTTCATTCTACCAAAATTCATCATGGCTTTTGTCCAGGTGCTCCAGCTCCTATGACCCCCGGCATCTCTTGTGCTCCTTCAGCCTTTAGTTTTCGCAACGTTTGATCTCGCTGGTATTCCATAACTCTTCGTTTCTTGAAATATTGAACCTGATGAGGGGGGGCACGTTAGTAATCCAAATTAATCCAAACCAACCCATCCAGCTCCCATTCATAGCAACAGCACTTGGATGATCCTTCTGCGGCGAAAAACAACCTACCCAACTAGTTGCACAGTTTTTTTCGAATCCCCTTGCCTCTTTTCCACAAGATTTTTCGGCCTTGACATTCTCCGTGATGCTGTCAATGATTCCATCTCTATCAAGACACCTGAAGTATGCATCTCTTGCTTCCCAACATTGTGATCTTTGGCTTCGATCCGGTGCTATTGGCGCGCCATCTGCGGAGATCTTTGGAGGCGGTAAAGACGCTTGAGAGGTGCCGAAAAGTCCCATGGTGGATGGATGAGGAGCTTTGGACTCTGGAGGAATTGAGTCCTATAATGTAATTGCGGGGCGGCAGAATACTCCAAGCTAAGCCTAATTCACTTCTCCGCCTTTAGCTCCCGGTGAGCTTCGTTCATATTCATCATCCCGGTGAGCCTTATTTTCCTTCAGATCTCTCCCGGTGAGCTTTCTATCTGCACGTAGAGAGGTTCAAGTATTAGATCTGATTCCAGGTATACTGGCAGAAATTAGTAATTTCAAAACATATAACCAGATCTAAAGCTACATCGCAATGGCTTTTTATTTTTTGGCATAAGTATAGTTGATCATATTCTCTTCAAAGATATAGTAGCAGGTTGCCCAATCCTCGTATAGGTAAGGACCTCGGGATGTATGTATTCAAGCCTGAGGATAAGCTTCAGAAAAGGGATCGTTTACCCAGATCCGGATAGCCTGCGAAATTATTATCAATGTCCTGGTGGTCTTGCGCATCAATCAATATTCAATCCAATAGAGGGATTTAGCAAAATTTCTTAGATTTTCTAAGCTAGCTAACTCTAGTGGCCCCCAAATAGGTATAGATTTTCGAAGCTAAATTTAAATAGGCATAGCTTTCAAAAGTTTAAATTTTAACCGAAAGTCCAAGCTTTGAGTTAAACCCTTTTGGGAAAGTAGCCTGCCTATTTGGGAGATAGCAACGTAAGAAACGGCCTTGACAAGTTGTCAAGACCGTTTCTTATGTTGCTATCTTTTTGTGGATCCAATTAACCCTTGCAATTCTTATGAAAATTATGAAAAAAGCAACAATGCGTAACGCTAAAACTAAGCGAAATTTAATTGGATCTTGATTATTAATCGATTTCAAAAGCTTTGAATGGTCAGTTCGATCCACAAAATCTCTACAAAATCCATTTTAGGCATAGCTAGCAACTTAAGAAACTTAAGAAATTTTGCTAAAGACCTCTAATGAATTCCAACCACTCTCTTTTCTCTGTAGCATCGGGGTTCTCATACAGATATATGCATTAACAATATAGAGGGAGACGTCCCGTTCCTACCTTATACCGATAGTGGGGAACCAGATACTGTCCTATTCGCAGATCGATTCGACTTCATATTTTCTTCATTCATGTTTCATTGGTCTTCATTCACTACACCCTCATCTCACCCTGCAGAAGCTGCCGATAGTTTACCTGGTTGAGTCGATTGCATTATGCAAATTCAAGACGGGAGCGATATGGTAGGTAGCATGTTGTCATCCTCTTGCAGCATCGCCTAGCCATAGATACTCATTCTCGTGCTCATGCTCATGGCCGTGTTAGGTAGGTTGTCAATTAATTAATAGAGAACGAAAGGTCATGCATCAACAGTTGGATGCTCCATGGATTTCCGCCCCCATATACTTGCCTGAGGCAGATTTATATTTCCCTCCCGCCCGACCGATCGCGCATAAGATTTCCGTTTGAGGAGCATTTCTCCCTTCTCCCCCTTCACCCAAAAATTACTTCCAAAGTCTCAAAAGATACAAGGAAGATCTCTCTCTCCCGTCATGCTTGCACCATTTTTGCTATTTGACTGATAAGTCCACTAACTCTTTACAGTTTCACTAACACTAACACTTGTGACATCTTCTTTTTCTAGATCAAACCATCCCATCCATCCCATCTCACTCGGTGACTCGTCTCTCGAGTACAGAAACCATGTCTTCCCCCAGTACTTTCGTACTTCAAAATCCCTTTGGATGTTTTGAATGAGCATTTATATAAATACAATAAACATTCACAGACTTCATATAGTCTCCATCTATTTCAATCCTTTTTGACTGCCGATTGCGGCCTTTTTCAAGTCAATATTCTGATCTGATGTCGTGGGCATGGTCATGGTTATGAATGGTTTGATACCGGCCCCAAAAGGTCGCGTTCGAACGAAAGTCGGGCATAAATACCTCGAAGCTTTACAATCAAGATTAGATGGAGGTTATCAAAGTTCAAGCTCATCCTCTTCGGATGATGGCGGGCAAAGTTCTCCCGGCTTGAATCTATTAATTCTTGGTATCACTTCTGGGACTGCTATGGATGATATTGACTTCGCACTTTGTCGTTATACACAAGAGTCTCCAGAGGCACCATTGCACTTGGATCTCATTCAGGTATATAGCAATAATATCGGCTTCACAGAAAATAAGCTGATTACTCTCAGTATGATTCGGTCATTATGCCTTCGAAGATTCGATCCGAGATCCTTTCCATGTTACGAGAAGATGCTGCTCCACCAAGTATGTTATCGCAAATGGACGCAGAAATGGGCCATACTTTCGCGAACGCCATTCACATATTTGCACATAAACACGGCATTTCAGTTGATGACATCGATTTGATCGGATCTGGAGGGCAGCTCGTAACCTTAACTGGTGCACCACCGCGAGGACAACATCGATCGAATATGTGTTTAGGAGAAGGGGCTGTGATATCTGCAAAAACAGGTATAACAACCGTTTCCGATTATCGAACGGCAGAACAAGCAGTTGGCCGACAAGGTGCTCCTTTATTTGCGTATTTGGTCGGACTATTACTTCACCATCCGACCAAATTACAGATTTGCATAACAATTGGGGGCATTACAACTGTATGTTTCATCCCATCCGATAAAAAGGGCGGAATAGACGCGATGTACGATTGGGATACAGGCCCAGGAACCTCCATGATTGATGCAGCTTATCGTCACTTCGGTCTCGACCCCCAAACAGACCAATCCTCATTCTTACACGGTACAATCTGTCACGAAGTCGTCGAGCAACTCCTTACCAATGATGAATATCTCAGCACGCGCCCACCGAAAACCACGGCCAGGGAAATTTATGGGGATGCTATGGCATACAAGATTATAGGCATGTGCGCATATCGGGGTTGTTCCCCTGCAGATACGATCTCTACCCTCACACGATTTACCTCCGCCAGCATAGCGCAGCAACTCCTCCTCTATGGTCCTGGCCGTGATGCTATCAATGCAGCGGATATAACAGTCGATGGCCGCGGCATGTCCCATACCTCCCTCATCTCAGACCTCCAAGCCGAGTTTCCAGGTGCCCATTTTTGCAGCTTTGATAAAACTGGAATCCCATCAAATGCGAAAAAGGCAGTAGGATTTGCAATGCAAGCAATGGAAGCATTATTAGGAAGAGCATTACCAGTTCCGACCAATGCGGATGTCAGGAGACCGAATACTATTACGGGGAAATTGGCGCCGGGACTTAGGTGGAGAGAGGTGATGGAGAAGAGTGTGAGGTTTGGGGGGAATGGGAGAGGGTGGGAGGGCCTCCCAGAGGTCAGGGAATTGGTTGTTAGGCAAAGGGAGAGGTGTGATGTATTGGGGATGGGGAATGAGGGTGTGCCTTAGGTAGGTACATGTTATGCTGGGTGCTATTCCACTCGCCGCTGAGTTGGGTAGTTCTTAATGAGTGAGCATCTACCTTATGATTCCATGTTCATAAATGATTGCTCCGCAAACTTCAATTTGATGGCTTGATGGGAGGCATGATGAATATGAAAGCTTTCGCCTCTATTCTCCACTCCCCTGGCTACCGCCTTCACTTTATACTTTTTTATTGCGGTTATTACCTTTCCAGGGCCGGAAAACAAAACAGAGATTTCTCACCATTTTTTTTTCGAGTTGTGGGATTTCACTCCTTTTTCTCTCTTTGGGCAGAAACAGGATAACCAATGGAAAATATAAATAAACGTTATGGGATGAAGGGATTAATGTTTTGGGATATGGGAAAGGATAAACAGGATAATCTAGGCGTTTAGATAGATAGGTTACAACGCAATACTAATTTACTGATATTATATTTTTCACCTCGATAACTTTCCAATTAATTTTTTTTGTTAAATTCTTGTCAACATGTTATTAAAGCTTCCTTACGAACAAGTGTTTTGAGAACTCAGTACGGATATATCTTGCCAATTTAGAAGATTTTTTGATTCTTTCCTTTATGATTCCTAGGTTTATTTGTTCCCGGCCCTTTCCTTGATTTCATATCAAGACTCAGGCATATCTCCTCCCAAATCCAAATCTATATTACTATTTAAAAACATTATTATATTGATCGAAATATAATAAAATACACCACTCTCCTCCTTTCTCGTTCCTCGTGTAACTTGTAGGATTAAGTTACTTTGGTTGATTCGAAGGAAATAATAGTAATATTAGGTAGGGTAGAGTAGAGTGGTTAAGATGGATAGGGAGGATAGGGAGGATAGTAATTAGATAATGATTAGGATTGGGATTTCTTGAGGAAGTGGTGGAGGTTGAGGCGGATAGCTATTTATTTGACTTGGATTGATATAGGTTTATCTGATATGACGGGTTGAACGCTGTCTTGGGAATTTGGATCGAATTCCCAAGGATCGAATTCGTTATATATGTTTATGTAGGTAGGTTTATATAGATTAATTAATGCGATGTGATGGTGATGGTGATGATGGGATTGGTAGATAGAATGTCCCTAAGGGTATGGATGGATGATTGTTTATAGAACTTGAATCTTTCTGTTTGTATATTGTGTTGTGTTATGTTATGTTATTGGATGAAGAGAGAAGAGATTAAACCCTGAGGGTAAAGACCGATGTGGTGCGAGAATTCGTGTATGTTATGGTATAAAAGTTGGATTTGGGTGTGGATTTGAATAATCTATATGTACCTATATATAGGTATGCATATCCAATATATAAATATATATAAATTATACCTACTGATATATTCATAAAAAGAATAAACAAGAAAATATACAGAGCTTCAAGGCAGGGAATATATGTATAGAATGACATCGGATATATTTATTATATTTGATATACAATCCTCTCAATATCAAGGACATATCATGCCATACCATGCACCTCTCCCATTATTCCATTGTCAATGGACTCATGATTGGTGGCACGACACGTTACGCAATATCATCATACCAATATGAAATATACAATCATAAACTCACCCATGATTCCCATCTAGCCTCACCAGATATCTCTATAAAATCATCCCGGCTTGAGATCTTCCCCGGGCCTTATATCTATCAGAGACTTAAATTTTTAGTCCTGTTAATAAAAATAATCCCTGGCTTAAAGTCAAATGAATGAATGAATGAATTTGTGTAGAATTCGTACTCCTACTGATATTCGATGATTAAGCTTGCGCTACATATCTAAACATATCCGAAGAAGATCATTCAACAACACTTCTAAGAATTTAGAACCTCTTTTATATTATATGAAGATATTGATATTAATATTCTACGAGTACATCAAATACATCGAGAACATCAAAAACTAGCTAGCTAATACAACAAATCCCAGCCATTCATTCTTCTTTCCAAATATCTTGCTGGTAATCATTGCTTTTAAATATTCTTGGCCCGTGGGTATAACTGCATTCCCAATAATGATCTATGCGATATATTCCCCAACTTCCCCTCAAAAAAGCAGATAAAATTGATACATCATTTCCCTCCCCTGTCCCAACTCCCAACTCCCAAGATTAAGATATCATTTTTCTGTACACGCCCAAACCCCAATACTACAGTTTCCTCAGTCAAACAAGCAGGATAAATTGAAAAAAAATAAAATATACTGACGCCGTGGCGTAGGAGTTAGGGTATCACGCCGGGTCCTGAAAAAGAAAAGCTTGTTTCATGGAGTTTTCCTCCCGCTCGTCGCAAATAGCGGCAAGGTTTGGCTACTTTTTATTTCGGCGATTTTTGTTTTTATATTTTTGAATCGAAAAGATCAAGGAAGATGAAGGAGAAGCAGAAAATAAGCGAGGTTGCTGTTTGTTTATTTTTGAGATGAGAGGGGTGACAAGTGAATTGTATCGGAAGCGATAAATTCACTTTTATTTTAACAATCGAGGGTAATGGAAAGAAAGACGAGCAGAAAGGATAAAATAATAATGCGAGGCCACATATAAGCCTATCATATCGCCCTCCCTTTGAAAACGATTCATAACCTTGAGGAGAGGGGATTGACCTAAGTCTCGGGTTTTGAGGCTCATATGGGGTACTGCCATAATATAAGATGAACTAGTCCGCTTGGATTGCATTGGTGCATATCATATTTTACCTTTTGAAAAACTTTCCATGTAGGTAGGATGTGGTACAGATACTAAAGCTTGTTTCCTTAATATTTCTTGATTGAAAAATATCAGTGAAAATGCGGGGATGGGACTTGATTTCATGATCAATAAGGCTTGAATACCCTAGCTTGATGCCTTGGGATTAGTAATAGGTGGATAGCACTGGCATCCCCAGTTGCTGCAGACGCTCTGCAGAGTACAGACCACAACATATGTCCCTCAATATATCTTTGTTTCTCAGACATGTGGTGTGTATAACTACACACGTTACATCGACGTGCCTTCCTTTAAGGAATATAGGTCTTTGAATTTCCCGAGAGCAGAGACTTGCGAACCCACTCTTGCTCCGGACTGTGATTCTAGACTTGGGGGACTGCCTCACTTTGCAATAATCGAACTGAAACATGAAAGATTACTTCAAGTAGTATTCTTCAAGGGACGGGAAATCAAAGTGCGCGAGTTGAGACACTTTGGGTACCTTTGTGAAGAATTGCAACCGAGATCTTGCAGCTCGCAAACCATGTTATCCACATGTGGATTTTGTGATCTAGATCCCATCCATGAAAGAATCAAGCATCGGTCCGCCCATCAAATTGTGGAACTGTGGCTCGTTGTGGGACAGTGGCTTGTCCCCAGGAAAGCTTGTGACGATCTACAAGGTGATCAGGTTTATCATTGAATCTCAAGGAGATCCCAATGCGATCAATGCCTTATGGGCCTTTGGTAAAAGAATGATTGCGGTTCAAGTGGGCGTTTGTCTCTCCTCCTCAGAATTTGAAGGGAGGAAAAATCGCATGCAGCTATTGTCAGGATTATGCAGCAGGTGTTGTTTGATTTTCCCCTTCACAGAATCATTGAAATAACTACCTTCCATTTTCAGAGAAATAAAGTTAGTAGACGTTGTCAGCTGTGGGGATTGGCTTATCGCGGGAAGACTGGAGGTATTTCCCTAAATGGAAGTACGAATAGTGGATTACGCGTGGACTCTGTAGAGCGGCGAGAAAAAGCGATCCCTTTCGGATAAAATGGCTTAATATAAGCTGAATGATGAATGAATTAGGTAGTAAAAATATGTTGTACAACGTTGAATTTAGAATCCGTTCTTTGGTTCTCCAATGCGAATGATTGACGAGAGATGAGATGAGCTGAGAATGAAATTGAGAGTTCGATACGTGAGTAGGTACGTGATAGCTTGACAGGCTGACAGCCTAACAGGTAACGAGTATTTTTGACGGATACGATGCTGACGTGCAGTCCCTTGTACAGAGTACAGTTTCTCATACGATGATAGAAAAAGGGATTGAGGCTCCGAAGTACCGGTACGTATTGCTTCACAGATTCGACATTTGAAGGCGTTTCTCCTGAATCTGAATTCCGGGTTAGATACCAAGACTACCCGACTCGCAAGATTAATTGAATCTGGAAAGTCGTCGGATCAGAATACTCTGATGGGTGTCGTCCGAAGGGTAAATGATGTTATAAATGATTTTGGCGATACAACCATGCAAATCAAATAAACCCACCTAGATTTCGGTATCAAATGTTAAATACTACTGTAGGTGAGAAGTTGAAAGGGATTGAATTAATTAATCAATTTCATTCAAGTTAGCAACTGTTGGGAGGAAATTGGTAGCATTAACCATATATTGTCGTGATAATGATATGTACCTACAACCTAGGTAGGGAGAAAAGGCGCCTGGCGCTCTCCAAGATTATTTTTGAGACCGAGTAGGCAAAGCCACCTCGCCACCATTGGAACGCCAACTGCGTTTTCAAAAGACGGTCAATGGAATCATTTTACGATAACCCTCTGATGTCGATGTCGATGTCGCTGTCGATGTCAATGTCGATGTCAATTACAATGTGCTGGTTGTAAATCTTCTAAACCACCATTCCAATGTCCAATGTCCAATGTCCAATATCCGATGTCCATAAACCAATCCATTATCCAGGACGGACAGTGGGGCCGAGTATAGCGTTTTATCGTTCATGCCCTGTCTCCGGAGTGCCCTTAGTGGAGTCAATAAACATGCGAGGCTGCAAACCTGGGTAAATCGCAACGAAACTTCCGAAATGATTGTAGATAGCGGATAATAATTTTGGTAATTATCACGAGGAAGAGAAACAGCAGCTTGGAAGGTTGAAAATCAAATTGAAATCGGATGACGGTTAACAAAACAAAGAAAAGTAACAATTCGTCTAATTCATCCTGTGAACTTTGAGGGGTTCACGGAGTACTTTATATAGATGAAGGAGTAAATAATAGAAAGTTTGTACTCCGTATTTTGGTAAAGAAAAAACAAAACAGTACAAACCACAGTCAGGAAGAAAGGAAGCTCGGGATTACATATGCTAAGCTGTGCCACCGGCTGATACCTTCTTACCCCTATGCTTATCCTTTAAGCATACATACCTAGACCTAGGTGGGTGGTATCTTCCCTCCACCTCCATTTCTTGATCCCCCCATGGCCCCCACTGCAACCTTTCTGACGAATCCTTCCTCAAATTTCAATATATGTGTGCTAGCCTTCAATGTATCCTCGAGTATATACTTGAATCACTGATTGGATACATACCAACAAACATACAAGGTCTTCTTTTCTAGCCTCGAGTCGACCGTTAAATTGCTACCTAGGCTGTGTAGGATCCCGCCTTCCGTTCCGAGTCGCTCTAACCTATCGCATCGCATGTGTCAGATAAAGGATACCCAAGGAGACGGAAATCAGAGGAGGGGTGGCATGCCATGTTCGCGGGGGGGTTCCAATATCCACTCGAGGGTCCAGCTCGAAAGCTTACTTCTTTGTACCACGGGCTGGAGAATGAGTCCATAAGTCCACAACCATACAATGGCATTGTGACAATAGGTCACAGGTCCGTGGACCTTGACCCCCATTTCATATGCAAGAGCATATCCTTCATGTCAAATCTCACACATTGCATGGGGAAGCAAAGCCTACTCCTAGTACAGTGGTATTACATTGTCAGCCTTGAGAAAAAAAGCAATAAAACAAGATCAATTACATTTCAAATCCTTGTGTCCTTCCCCAGTACAACTTTCTCTCTTCCCCACCATCATTCACTTGGGAAAAGTTTCAATATTTGACTTCATCTGTTGTTTTGTCTTGTTTAGTTTTGTATTGTATCATTATTCTTCAATGTTCTTTGAGCATCACAGCAGCTTTCTAGAGTGTCCTTTGGAGTTATGCTATCCTCATCACACTGAGTTATTTAATATATATATTGTGGCTTTATAGCTGAATAATTCTACGTCGCGGAGGCTCCTTGGCTGTTGGAGGTGAATGTTTAAACAACCTTGATTGGAGGGAAGAGAGCGACAGTGAAGTCTTATTCTCATCTGAATAACCTCGAATTCGGAATAACCATATGCCGATATCCCTCAACATTTACGAGACAAAATTCAATCAGAGAACAATAGCAGACTACTTTTTCAGATTCAAAACTCTTTCACCATCACCTTTGCACAAGAATCTTCTTCTGCTTGTCACCAAACTCCATAGATCGAGGAGATATTTTCGAGCTTGATCTACACCAATTTGTCTCTAGATCCTCCTAATCAGAGTGTATCTTTTATCAAACACACACTGGAATTACAGAGTTATCTTGCTTATTACCTATTACCTTCGACTTCTGCACCGTCTACTGCACAATTTACTGCGCGATTCACTTCATGATTCATATTAAGATCGAATCTTCTTTTAATGAACAGTAAATTCGCCATCTACTGCATGATTCACTGCATGATTCACTACATGATCCACACCAATATCGCCGGGCAACTCTTCTTTGAATAGACTTCCACTTCTACATTTCTCAAGCAGCAAAACCTCCCGTCGCATTACAATTTACTAAAGTATAGACTGCTCTCTTCAGATACATCACCATGTCTGGACGTTCGGCATATGTAAGAAAGGTCAAGGTGGACAAGAATAACAAGGCAGGATATGATTATCTGAATAAAGATGACACACTCAAGGGCAAAGATCATACTCCCTCGATCAAGTCAGATCCTTCGATCTCCGAATTCCCTCGCGTGGATAGTGGAGCTATATCGAATTTCGCAGATCATACGGATTTTAGGAGATCAGAGGAGCGTTCAGCAAAATCAGTCCATAGCGTCCACTATGAGGCCGAATATAACCCTGGATACGCCCGAATCAGAAGACCTGAAATGCCTGTTATCGAAACATCTGGGATCGAAAAGTCTGCTTTCCGTTCGAAGATGGAGAAGAGTAGCGAGAACTTCCGACAAAATTTCGCAAATGTCTTCAAGAAGAAGAAAGGTGGCAGAGAAGAACTAAACGACACCCCGCCCACAACACCAATTGGAGAGGAGAAGCATGAGTTGGCAGCAGAAGAAATGCAGTCATCGAATCAACAACTTACTAGTCCCGTAGGACAACCCCCACGCTACGCAAACCAGCCTGTCTACAAACGAGTAGGAACCTCTAGGGGAGAACTTCCACCACTACCAGCGAAGACGAAATTATGGAGACGGAAAGGTCAACCGACTTTATTGTGGGACAAGGTTGGTGTCAGAGATTCAGATCTTTGGGACATAAAGGGAGATGTTCTGGTGTTCTATGCTAAAGAGGCAGGAGACAGTCAGATTTCGCACCCTGCTTTCAGATTGACCTCTTATGTAGTTGAGGCAGTGGGGTCACCTTTGGTAGACAGACTACTTCATGAAGGTGTTATGGACGAAGTGGATACCAGGAGCGTCGCTGACTCTTACCGAAACGACTCCAGCCGATCTAGACATCCGACTCCTCCTGGCTCCGAATCCAGCAAAAGTTTCGACGCCTCCCAGATCTCGTACAGATTTACATTACCAGCAGCCGGAAACGTTTCTGAGCAGGAGTTACTGAAATTCAAGCTGTCTTGGAGAAATGTATTTGCGGTATTTTCTACCAAAGGACTTGTTGGATACACTTTACACCAAGCATTAAACGATTTACAAGAGCGTTTCCAGGCCATTATGCCTCGACACCAGAGCGTTACTCACACTCTTGTCAACTATATCAAAGACATGGGCTGGCACGACCTTCGTGATGATCCAGAGTCAGCTTGCAGTATGCTGATCTTCAGTGAGCACAAGAAAATACACTGGCAACAAGGATGGCATGAAGCATTTGTTCATTGTGCTGGCATGTACAATCAGGTGGCCTTGCTACCCAGTTGGAAGAATGTTTCACCAACTACGAAGTTGATGCTCGACAAAGCCAGCGTTGAGACCTCAACGAAAGTAGCCTATTGTGAAGGATTTTTGGCCAATTTCGACTACGGATCTTACTGGCCAGAAACTTCGAATCATCATGGCGTAAGCTCTCGTGAAGCTTTTGTTAAGCTTCAAGGTTTCTTTCGTGACCATTATTCGGATATGTTTGGGTCATGGCCTTCTTCTCCACCGGCTTCTAGGAATGTCGATGGCTGGCTTACCAGACTTATCATCAGAACTTTAGCAGCCGATTTTTATGCGCTTTATGACTACTTAGTCGATCGACAAGTAGTTTGGAACAGTTCGCAGGAGATGAACGGCCGCAGATCTAATATTGTTCGTCCTGGTTCTCCAGAGTTTTGTCCCAATGGCCACGACTGTGAGTTCACCAGTTTGATCGAGCGATTTGACAGTCATCACAACTTCCCGTCCATCCCTCATCCTTATCCTCGACTACCACAATCTTTCCCTCCTACCCAAGGAAGAATCACACAACTTGAAGCTAGAAAGTCCGCTCTAGCGTACACCGAGGCAACGAACATCTTCCTTCTCGAATACGAGGGTAACGATCTCGTGGAGGCATATATGCAATGGGAGAAGACAGATAGAATTGGTGAATGCGATCCAAGAAGTGCGCGTCGAGCTCGCTGGGTACTTGTTTACTTCATCTTGCAAACTCTGTCAACAATTGTTGTCGACAAACCAGAATTATTCCATTCCGACGGGGTTGAATACTTTTTGTCCGGCAATGTAGAGCAACACCCTGCATGGATCGAAGATCAATCACTCAAACAACTGGCTGAGCATAATCGAAGCCATTGTTGGACTGTATCCTCGACATGGCAAAAACAAGGACGTGTCGAAAATAGTGGACTTGATTCTGTATCACAGAGACTTGAACACACTGCTACCACGTCCTCGTCATCTGCATCCAGCTACGAGAGTATGGCCAGAACCACCACTTTCTCTGAGGCTGAAACTGCTAACGATTTGGACACTGCTCGTGCATCAACCGCCGTATCTCTCAGTGATAGCGAAGCAAGCTTTTTGACTATGCAACCGGATGACCACTTGGCTATTCGTACTCGAGATTTATCCCCAAAGAATGCGCAATCTCCATCTCCAAAAACTATGCAATCGCCATCACCGAAGACTATGCAATCGCCAACAACAAAGACTGTATCGCTTTTCCCCGCCCCGCCAAGACAACCTATTGACCAATATCACTCTTCTAAACCCACCGAGAAGTACTACTCATCAGTCAATCACCCACCATCTCTCCCTCCAAAAACACCTCTCCCACAAACCCCCTCGATCCACTCATCCACATCTCGATCTTTTCCCAATCCAAACCGTAACGCGACAGCATACCAATCAACACGTGTCCGATCACCACCCTACCAAGCACCTTCATATCCAGCGCCTCCCCTCCCAGGTCGCGAATATGAAGTCATGGGCTTGAGAATCCACAAGAGTGCTTCTTCGACCCCTCTCACCTCCCCAACCACCTCTTCTCCTCACCCAAATGTCCTGTCGCAACGTAGCAATTCGGGCTATGCGCCTGGTATTGAGAAGTTGGAGGAACCTTGGTCGGGTATGAGATATGATGCTGGTCATGGGAATGGTCATGGAAATGGAAATGGGAATGGGAATGGAAGTCCGGTTATGGGAAATCAAAAGGGTCATCAAAAGGGAAGAAATGGTCAACTTTCTGGACAGCAGAATATGCAGATTCGGGATTTTGATGAACAGTCTTAGGGTAGGGTATGGATGGATGGAATTTAATTAATGAACGACATGGCTTTTCTGGTTTTTTCTGCTTGTTCTTTGTTTTTTTGGCGAGGAGTTGGAAGAGGGGACGAAGGATATCGAAAAATATCGAGGAATATCTGGACCTTTGAGTTCTTATCTTCATACGAGGATCCAGGATGGCGTTTTCCCTTTTTTCCTTTGTGGCAAAACGCAGTGGCAAAACGCAGGAACGATATGAATATGGCATGATTCATTCTCAAAATTATTCAATTTTAGATATTCAATCGAGATATCATATCATTGTCTTGTCTTGCCTCGGTTACTGCCTATACCTTCTTCTCAGTTACCGGCTCAATTCCAAACACTTCAACTTCAATCTCATCATGTCCCTTTACCTAAAAAATTAATCATTCTCTCCTTTCCTCTCCCAGAAAAAAATACATCATGCATCCCCAGTTCCCGTCCGATCATGTTAAATTTTCAAATCTTAAAATCTAGATTCAAATCTGGCTGGTAGATCGTCGTTAATGGATACCCCAAATATTTAATGCTTGGCGGGTTGGTTGGATGAATGAAAGGTTGGATGGATGGTGTTATAGCAGATTATTCCTCCTCTTCCATATTCGTTTCCTTTCTCTTTCCTGAAATCTAAACTTCATCCAAACTTCATCCACCCACCTTTTCGCTAGAAAAGAAACCTGAGAATGAATGATGGATTGATGGATGGATAGATGGATGGAATATGTGGAGGGGGTGGGGGTG
>JANPYM010000012.1:1246070-1371891 GCA_025890175.1 Ciborinia camelliae
TTTTTTTTTTTTTTTTTTGCAAAAACAAAAAAAGCAAAAAAAATAATCGAAATAAAGGTTTTTGTTTTTTTTTTTAATAAATTTTTATTATTTGAATTAAAGTTTAATATATTTTCGATTTTTATATTTTTAATTTTTTTAATTAAAAATAAAAAATATATTTGTATATATTAATTAATAATTAATAAATAAATAAAGAATAATTTATAAAATATTAATAAATATTTAATAAATTTATTAAAATTATATTTATATTAAAAAAAATAAATATTATAATTATAATAATTTTTTTAATATTACAAAATTTGTATATTAAATTAATATATTTTGCTTTACAAATTATAACAAAAATAATCGAAATATATTTTTTTTAATAAAAAACAAAGCAATTTTATATTTTTTATTTTTTAATAAAATTTAATTTTATATTATTATATTTTTATTAATAATAAAATAATTAATTAATATTAAAATAAAATTGTTTGAATAATAAATTACAAAACTTTTTTTTATAAATATATTTGTTGTATAATAATAAAAGATTATTAAAAAATAAATATTTTTGGTTTATAATATTATTTTTTTTTAATATTTTTTTAGTTTTATAAAGATTAATTAATTTTGTATAATAAAAATAAATAAATTTAATAAAAATTATAAAGATATTTGTAAAATATTAAGTAATTGTTATAAAGAAAATAAAAAAAATTATAATATTAATAAAAAAATTAATTAAAAAAAAATATAAAAAGATATAAGAAATAATATTAATAAAAATTAAGAATTTGAATTTTGAATTATAAAAATAAAAAAAATATAAATATTTTTAATAATAAAAAATATAAAGTTTAATTATTTAATAAAGAAATTAACAAAGTTTTTGTTTTTTTATATTAAAAAAAGAATTTTAAATATAAAAACTTTAAAAATAAAATTGTTAAAATAATTTTTGATATTTAATTAATATTTGTTAAATATTTATAAAATTTTTAATAAATTAAAAAAAATAAAGTAATACAAATATATAATATTAAAATATATTTTATTTAAAATCAATATTTTATTAATAATATAGATTTTAAATTAATAAAAATAAGTTATTATTTAAAAATTATTATTTATATAAAAAAATAATTATAAAAATATAAATTGAAAAAATGTTTTAATATATATAAACAATAAATTTTAACGAATAAAACTTTTTATATAAAATGTTTTAAAAAAAGAAACTTTGTTATAAATTTAAAAACAATAAAAACAAAAAAAATATTTAAATATAAAATTTAGATTTAAAATTAATATATTAATAATTATTAATATTTAATATCGATTAATAACGAATCTTTAATATAATATTTAATTCATAAAATATTAATATATACAAAATAAGTTTATATAATTAAATGAAAAAAGCTTTAAAAGCTTACAAAGTTTTATATTAAACGGAATATCGTTATTTAAACGATAATTGATAATACATTATCAACTATTTAAAAAATAATAGAAATTTTATTTAAAAGATAATGAAAAATCTTAAAGTCATTATTGATCTAATTGATTCCTTATATTTTCTATCTTAATACAAATCCGATAATTTATATTATTATACAATTACAAAAAATTATACAATAAAACAAAAATATCCTAACTTTTTATATAAACTTATAAACAAATTTAAAAAAAAACTTAAAACCTATAATCCTAATCTATATCAAATTAAAAAACAAATAAATTTTTATAAATCAATTTTTGAAAATAAAAAATTTTAACCCGAATATACTCGTTTTCTTTCTAAACTACATTAATCATATATAAAAACATATCAATATCTTTATAAAAAATTACAAAAATATAATTTTATTAAAATATAACCTCTACAAAATATATATAAATAAATTAAACAAATATAATAAAAAAAAACTATTAATTTAAAAACATATAAAAAAATAAAAATATTAAATATATAAAAAAAAAAAATAATTAAATAAAAATGTAATAAAAAAAAAGAAAATATTTTTAATCTTAAAAAATATATAAATAAAATATCAAAATCTAATTTAAAAAAGAAAAATAATATTAATAAAAATAAGGATAATAAAAATAATAAAATTTTTTTGAATTTAAAATGAATTAAATATTTTTATACTATAGTTTTTTTAATTTTTACAAATAATATCAATAAAATAAATAAAATAAATAAAATAAATAATATAAATAATAAAATAATATAAATAATAAAAACTATAAAAATTATAAAAATAAAAAAAATGAAAAAAGTAAAAAAAGCGATATAATACTAATCTATTACATGGCCGACCGTGTTAAATGTATGGTTACACAATAGTCGTAAGCTTTACCACTGCGCCACACACCCAAAACTACCCCAAAAGGCATAGTATCAGGGATTGATTCCTGAAAGCTTACTATTATATATATACCAATATTATACAACAACTCTCTTTAGTTCGTAACAATTGCCTTCCTTTTCAAAGCTTTTCATTTCGAAAAGACTTAGTTTAAAACTCTCGAACAAACTAGGGTATATATATATAATTAACCATATAATTTTTCTAATAATTTAATTGTTACTCAATACTACCTTTACCATTTAGTAATCCATATCCAATTGAAACTAGTTCAATCAAATACTATTAAATGAATTCAGAACTATTTAATCATTAAGCAGATATATCCTTGCCTTAATTAGCTAAATTGGATCCGCTAGTTTCACTAGCTTTATATTTATCCACTAATTAAAATCCCAGAATGAATCCACCAATAAAATCCCTGATACTTTGTTAAATGTATGGTTATACAATAGTCGTAAACTTTACCACTGCGCTATACATCCAAAACTACCCCAAAAGGCATAGTATCAGGGATTAATTCCTGAAAGCTTACTACTATATATATACCAATGTTACGCAACAACTCTCTTTAGTTCGTAACAGACCGTACTTATCTCTTGGTACACGGAAGCCAATCGTTCTAAATTCAATATTCTCACTGATAAATTTGCTGGTAGAAGTTGGTCCAATCTTGAAAGTCTATTATGGAATTCTGCTGATTTCCTTTCCAATGATTTCCACATATGAATAAGGCTATTATGTGAGCAACGGTTGGAGTCACCAAGCTTTGGAAAGACGTCAATTTCGAGTAGAGGACTCCAAGAATATTGGGACATTGATGCGTTGCGAGCCTGTAGGGTGGCATTTTTGATCCAGAAGTCTTGACGGTGATGGTCATGTTGTTGAGCCGAATATGATTTGACACATAGCGGAGCCTTGTCGCATGATTTGGAAAGTTCCTTCAACTCCATTCCAGATATGAATTGTTTTTCTTCCACATGATCCACAGTCTTATTGTCAAGATTTGCGGATTCCAAGATTGCTATCTCAAGCTGTGCAAATAACTCAGTCAGCCACAGAATTCGGGAGCTTTCATCAGCAGCTTGACTGAAGGGCCATGGGTCCATTGTCCCGGTCATGACTGTATCACCCTGATCATCCAAGTTGGGGATCTCTTTAATAACCATGTCGTGTTCCTCAAGTGTCATGTTTTGATTCTGAATTTCGAGATCTTCTTTGACGATTCTAATCGTTTGAGTGGATATGGAACCTTGCGTTAAGGGCATCTCATTGCCGTGTTTTTCCAACTCATATCCAAGACTCATGCGCACACCACTTCTTTTCTTCAATCGTTGAACTCGTTTTTGATTGACTCTTGAGTCATGGATAAGTCTTTCGGGGATCTTTTCACTCTTCAAAATTTCCTCTCTTTCATCTTTCCTGAAGTTCTTTCTGAAGTCCCACTCTTTAGTTTTCCTAGTGAATTGCCGCTTCCTTTTTAATTCGTTAGAACATAAGTTCCAAGGTTTTCCCAATATCCAAGTGATAGGTTTACCAGGGAAGTACTTACGTGATGTTGAATCCAAATTCAATGTTGAGCACCTTTTTGACTTTGGGGAATGTTAAATTCTCGCGGATCCAGAGACGATGGATAACTGGCTTCAGAGCTGGCCAGTCTGCTTCAGTAATAACCTTTCCTCTCGGGGCTGTGATGTTTCCGGGATATTCTATTGCGATGTGCTGAGCTTCAAGGGGTCGAGGTCCACCAAGACTATTGGTAGATTTGGGTAGGGCTATAGGACTTCCCAAAGGGACGGTTGAATAATAATCCATGGCGGAAGAACGCCAGAGCAAAAACTTAATTTTTGGAATGTCAACAGATTCTTTCCAAAAAGAAAAACGGATGAGTGATGATAAACAGTCGTTCGAACTTGATGGGATAAAGTATAAGTATTCGAGCCTTCTTCCACCCAACTCACAGGGCTCACGTATCGACTCCATCAAAGTACTAAAACAGACTGACCAGAATTACCATGCATGAGATGGGCCACTCAAACTCTACCGGAGGCCACAACCTAAGTTGTGCTCCCATTAGATTGAAATTGGTCGAGATTGCCTACAATATGTTACACTTCGTGATACCCAATGTGCTACTTTATAGGAGGTATGGACACTCATCTCATGACAACCCACGTGTGTAACCCGCACCCAAATTCCCCCGCATAACCAGCTCACCAGTCACAAGTGAGGCTTAGATCCCTTTCATCGCAAGCCTTCCAGATAACTGCCATCAATAGCCTTGTCGCGCATATAAACTGCATAATGGCAACAATACACCGAAGATCAACGTGAAGGTGTGAAGAAGGTTGATTATGCCAAGTGTAAGGTTATGACCGCGAGGCTTTATCCACATGATGATCGTGCCTACCTAGCATGATCGTGCCTACCATAATAGTCATCAACAGTGAGCACGATAAAATCTGGAACTTTCTAAAGCTAGGTATTCGGATAATCGTCAGCTTTTACTAGGTATGGGAAGGAGGTGGGTAGAAATACCTAGTTTTATCACATCGAAAGGCTGGAATCGAAAATCAACACCCACACCATTATTAACAGAGAAAACTCCTACGTCCCTATACCGTTTTTGGAATCTCCAGCTTCAAGCCCAAGTGAAAAAGGTAATCGATGTCGTGGCTCAAATGCGGTAGTATAGAATTTATCCAATCACTCGATTGAGATGTGAATCGATCTCGACTTTGTCTTTACACACACCTCCAGCTATATCTCTAAGATCTTTCGAAGCTTCAGGGGAAAAATATCCTTATGTGGAGCCCATTGGTCAATATGAGGGATTAGGTAATCGACCACCCGATTGACCAATCGGGCGTCAATACCCGTCCCATTGATCAATCGGACGCAACTAATCCCTTGGATTGGGCACAAAATCTACGCAGTGGAAGGGGTGGTACCGAAACCGAAGAACCAACTAATTTCCAATGCTATTCCAGTACAAGTTTAACAATCAGTATCGCGATCTCGCAATATAGCGAGTGCAATGAACGGCTCGGATAAAATATTATTACCTATACACATCAGATCACAAACAGCCGGGAAATATTACCAATACAATCAATATGAAAATCACCGGCTTTATTGCGAATCTCGACCATGCTCTGTCATACAGATATAAATAAGATCTGGGTGAAATATGTTGTGGTCTGTTGCACGATCAAGATAATTCAACGGAACCAACGTTCAGGTCAAGAATCTCATCCTTTCGAAGCATCCAAACCCCACAAAGAAAATCGGTTGGCTAGTCGCTGGACTGCTCGCAACCGTCTTGATAGTCGTTGTGGTCGTGAAATTAACAAAGCTTAACGTGAATTCTACGAGGTGATTTGAACTCTTTCGCAAACCTTTAATCAGAATAGCCCTCTAATATTGTGCTGATGCCTTTAGAAGCTCCAGCGAGATTTTATACACTCTCCCAACATCTCTCATATCTTCTACAGAGATGAGTGATACACGATATACAACACCAATGTCTTCTGCGGCCATCCAATCATCATCACAATCTCGACCCACAACCAAAAACAGCATTAGCACAACCCCAGGTACTCCAACCTCGAATTCAAAATCTTCAGCATCGCCGATAGCTGTTGCTGCAAGTCAAGCAAAATCAACTGTCTCCAATTCGGCAACTTCTGTAGTAAAACCAACGGCAACAGCTGGACCGGCTTGCTTATACAATTGTATCAACCCAAGTAACTGCTCATGGGGATGCCCCGGAGCATCATGCACCGACGACAATGATTGTGCTGATCCTTGGCCGTGCAACTTAGTTGCCAGCACTTGCTGTACTACGGGTTGTTCTGCTGCAGGGTGAAGCCATTCGAGCCCATGATTCTCGCCTCTGGAGCTACGCAGCGAGAGCAGGTTTGTCAACTTGTACTTATTGAATTGAGTGAAAAGTAGAGAATTTGAAGACAGTAGTTGCAAGATTTACAAGACGCCATGCTCTTGGGGAAGGAAAAGGGACGTTGTACTTTTAAGCCATGCTCATTGTGGCGGCGGAAAGGTTTCAGGGTTTCTCCGGCTCTACATGTAGAAAATCGGTGTGGGCATATAAGATCTGAAGAAACTGTTGTTATCAGACAAGCTTTTGTTCTATAAATTCCCTGATGTTGTCAACAGAGTCATCGGTCATACTGATGACTAGTTCCAATGAGTGATAGTGTACAAATATCTTCATGCTTAATAAAAATTATATTGCCGGCATTCACCGCCCCACGGCGGGGTGAAGATCAATTGAAACCCCGCCATGTGAATTTTCTTTGACAAACGAAATAAAACGATGGAACAACTAACTACAGCTCCAGTTCTATCAACTCCAGAAATACATATATTCGAAGATCCCACACCTCTGGTCAAACAAGATGATTTCCCAAAACTTTCCGACGAGGAGTTGTACGACGTTTACGAGATTTCGCGGACGGTGAAAGAGATTCGAGAAGGGGGATGGAAGAAAATAGCGTTACAGTTTTCGGATGGCATGCTTTCAGATGCACCAAGAATTTTTCAAGAACTGGAGAATAGGCTTCGGAAATTACCTGCAGAATCAAGTTCGAGCGAAACAGCGAAGAAAGAAGACTCAAGCCTAGAAACAGACTTCAGCAGCCCATCAGCGAATCTTACGACCTCGAGTATCCGACATAAATTATTCATATTGGCAGATACCTCTTATGGTTCCTGCTGTGTTGATGAAATTGCCGCCGAACATGTCGATGCGCAGGTAGTTGTTCATTATGGTCGTGCTTGTCTATCTCCCACAGCACGATTACCTGTGATCTATGTCTTCACATCTCGACCACTAGAACACGAGTCTGTCGTCCAAGCATTTGAAAATACATACCCGGAGAAGGATAGCAAAATTGTCATCATGGCCGACATCACCTATCATTCGCATATTCCATCTCTAGTTACCCGATTACAAGACGGCGGCTATGGAAATATACTTGCGCCAGAAATTACACACGATCCCAGTGCGATAATACCGAATCGAAAACTGGAGGAAGGGGTAGATATGAAGGAGTATAGTTTATTTCACATCAGCGAGCCACCGTCTGCGTTACTACTTACGTTGTCGAGTCGAGTTAGGGATATGCATATTTATTCTACAGATTCTACGACAGGAAACGAAACGACGAAGACGAACACAGCACGAGCTCTTATGCGAAGATATGCTTTGCTTACATCACTATCCTCCTGTCCCGTATTTGGTATCTTGATCAATACACTAAGTGTAACGAATTATTTACCTACGGTCAATTCCTTGGCCTCACTTATACGATCAAAGGGAAAGAAATCATATACATTTGTGGTAGGCAAGGTCAATGCTGCGAAGTTGGCAAATTTCAGTGAGATAGAAGGGTGGGTAGTGGTTGGATGTTGGGAAAGTAGTTTGGTAGAGGGGGAAGCATTATTCAAACCGGTTATTACACCCTTCGAACTGGCATTGGCTTTACAGAGTGACGATGAACGAGTCTGGAGTGGCGATTGGGTTGCAGATTTCAATGCTTTGAACCTGCAAGACAACACTGCTCCTTTATCTGCAGAACCTGCGAATTCAGATGTCGAGGAACCAGAGAACGGACATGCTACTGGAGATGCTGAAGACTCCGAAGAAGAATCGATGCCTCCCGAATTCGATCTTCGAACTGGTCGATACGTTTCGCACTCTAGGCCTATGCGCTCATCTCAGACAACCTCGGCAGAGTCTAAGAAAGGGTTGGAGAACGGTTCGCAACCCAATGCAACAAATAAACTGGTCAAGAGAGCAAAAATGGAATTGGCGACGGTCAATGGCGAGGTTAGCCCTGGAGCAGAATATTTGAGGGAGAAGAGGACCTGGACGGGCCTGGGTAGTGATTATGATAAAGAGGCGATTGATGAGGGCAGAGAAAGAGAAGTGGCCGCGGTTGTTGAAGAAGGGAGAAGTGGTGTCGCAAGAGGATATACAGTTGGTGAGGATGCTTCGAGGAGTTGAACAATTACTTTTTCGGCTCAATTGCGAAAAGCTATAATGGGGAAATCGGTAGAATACCAAGTCCCTTTCGTTCAAGTATGACTCGTGCGAGTTGCCGAAGATCTTGTCACAAAGTCGATCAATTTCAGTCTAATCAGTGATCTAGCGGTACGGGCCAGGCCACCATGATGAAACACATCATGTACTAAGCACGCAAAGGAACGCTTCTGATAAATTGAAACGTCAAAAGACAAGGAACTCGGCGAGAGATGGAGTCGACAACAACTTATTACCTACTTATGGGACCCCGAGAAGATTCACCGCTGGTGAATGTAGGCATTATCAACTCGGCGAACTGGTACAACGAAGCAAGTATAGGTGGTATTCCCCACACTGTACCTGTCGGTACCTGAAAAGGTCGAGAAGAATCGAATGATTGTCGTGCTGGCAAAACATAACCTTAATGAAACTTTGCACTCTGCATCCCTCATGATCCTAGTTCAAAGTCTCGATGATAAAAAATTTTATTACTTTTTTATGTTATATTTTCGGTCTCGAATCTATCGAATATTAAAAGAAATGGTGTCACCCTGCATCTCATCAAGGATCTTGGAATTCTTGGGCGTCAACAGACTCAACACCCTGCCACTTTCTTTTATTTGATAAGGTTACAGGGTCACCATAACCAACCCCGCCATTTTTTGGTACAATCCATACAATACAATACAATACTGTACAACAATTCAATCCACGATGTAACAAGCAAGTTAGCAACGAGCAACGAGATAGCGATTTTTGATGCAGCTTCTGTACATGTAACATGATACATCCACCATACATCATACCTAATACTCTACTAGGTACAAAATGGGATGGGATGCGGTTTGTAAACGTATCCATACGGTAATTGTATGAACTGAAGACTCTTCCATCTACCCAGCCATTTCTCTTGGCATTTTGATTTGATCCTTGTGTATCTGCACATTATTACCTAGGTACCTAGGTATACATACATACAATGTTGAAGACTTGAAGTTGTATATTGTGTGGAGCAAATGAGATGAGACGGGACGGGATATCTTTAATCACTCCGCATTTCAAGCAAAGATTCGACTACCACTACCACCTAGAGTAGTACAGATATAAATTAAATCAACCTCATCGACGTCATATATCAGTATCATATCCTCCCCATCGAGGTCATCATCCTCACTTTGACTCATATACACATCGTTACACCAATTGCTGCTTGGAAAAAGTCTCCCCAAGATCCCAACCCACAAAGCCTTGTCAATTTGTCGTCAGCATTTTATCCAGCTCGTCTCTCTCTCTCTCTCTCTCTCTCCACATCTCCACATACTTGTTTTCCATCCTTGTCACTTCAGTCGAAAAGAAACATCAAACCCCAAATCCACCAACCATATTCCGATCCCCGAAAGTAACAAACAGGGCTGCATCTAGCTGCATCATAGCGAAAAGCAGGGCAATCCATCCCAACCTCTGTGTCTGTCTTGTGGGCAAGGTTGCGCCGATAAGAGGATATAGCTTCGCACTTCATGAGGACGAAGTTTTTTTTCCCTTCTCTTATTTTGATTTAATTGAATTCAATTTGACTTGATTTGCCCGTCAGGTTTTTGGATTTTGCCAATAAGCAACCCAGTGGAAAAAGTGAATTGATTCGCACTTTTGGGACTCGGCACTATCATCATCATCGTTGTCGCATAAGCTCACTTCAGCTTCAGCTTATTTCTCCACACTACTATCGCATATCAATATAATCGCAAACTTTCGATCTTTGCTATCGCATCAAGAATATCCACCCACCAAACCAATTATTATCTGAAAAGATAAACTCATCAAAATGCTCTTTGGAATATTCTTCGCCTTTTGGCGATTTTGCGAGATCATAACTCTAGTATGCGATTTCACTCACCATTCTCAGCCTTCCTCACAATGTCACTAACAAACTTCTTCTCCATAGATCCCAACTTTAGGAATGCTCGCATTTTTCGTCAACATCTACGCCTCCAACAACGCCCTCACCCCAAACTACATCCTGATCCTCTTCATCGTGTCCGTGCTCGCTTGCGCCTGGGCGATCGCCACCCTCTTCACGTACCACCGCACGCGCAACAACGCGCTCTTCGTCTCCTTCATCGATCTCTGTTTCGTGGGGGCGCTCATCGCCGGCGTCTACGCACTGCGCTTCATCGCGCACTCCAACTGCGCATCCGTGAACAATGGCGCGTGGTACTATATCAATTTCGGGACGTTTGGCAGCGCCAATGTCCATGGCGTGAGCGTGAAGGTCGAGAAGACCTGCGCCATGTTGAAGGCCTGCTTTGCTTTTGGTATCATGAATTGTGTCTTCTTTGCCGTCACGAGTTTCTTGGCTTGTGCGGTCGGGAGGGGCGGTGAGAGACACCATCGTGAGAGGGAGCAGAAGGTTTATGTGAGGGAATCTCATGTTAGTCGGCATGGGCAGAGGAGAAGTGGTAGTCATAGGAGTCGCAGGAGCTCCCAGAGGAGAACTTATGTTTAGGGGTGCAGTAGGGTGGGGATTGCTCTCTTATCCTTCACTTAGGCATCACTTGGGATGGGGAGTTGGGGCGGATATCTCTTTTCTTCTTCTTCTTCTTTTTTGCGCGCTTGTTTATGAAATGAAATGAATTGAATTGGATGAATTGGATGAATTGGATTGGATTGGATTGTATTGGGAGAGGAATGATGCGGAATGCGAATGGGAATGGAATGGAATGGAATGGAATGCGATCAATGAGATATGCCACGAAACGTCATGATGAAATCTTTGACATGACATGACATGACATGACATGACACGATGATAACGACCACAAGAACAAGAATAAGAATAAGAACGAGCATGGAGAGGAATACATCCATATATCCATAACATACATGGAAATAGGAATAGGATAGGATAGGATAATGAATGAATCAATTAATCAATTATGATTTTTTTATTTTCTTTTCATTCATTTCATACATACATATAGGTATATAGGTATATATATATATATACATCTCTTCCTTTGGTACTCTTACCGTCTATAAATCTATAAATCCCAAATTATATTTATATCTATTGTTAAATCAATATGGCAAGTGCCAATGCAAGTGCAAGTGCGAGTGCGAGTGCGAGCTAAATATACCTACCTACCTACCTACCTACCTACCTACCTAGCTAATTATCTATTCATTCATCCATTCATTCATTAATACCTAGGTACCTAGATAGATAGATAATCAAATACTCAACTCCTTTATTTTACATGGGGTGGGGAATAGATTGTTTGGTATTTATTTCCTGAAATGGAAATGAAGATGAAGATGGAGGTGAAGATGGAGATGTTCTTTTTAAGTGTATGTATGTATGTGTGTGTGTGTGTGTTTAGATTTATTTGGTTGGTTTGGTTGGTTGGTTTGTTTGTTTGTGTGCTTGTCTGAGAAAAAAAAAAATTGGTTTGGTTTTTGTTTGTGGATTTGTGTGTGGAGGATAGGTGGTAAAGGATAGGTGAATGAGGGTGGCGAAGGGTGGTGAGGCACGGTGAGGGAAACCGAGGAAACCCAGCAAACTAATTGATGAATGGAAAAATCAAAATCAATCAATAGCCAGTCTGCGTTGCGTTTGCGTTTACAAAGTAGATGGATAGGTAGGTACCTATATCGATAGGGTGAGGTTAGGTTAGGCTAGGCTATACAGAATCACAGCAATTGAAAAATCCGATCTCTTATTTATCATAGTCGGCTCTCCAGGGATTGGGATTATTGGGGTATGCGAAGTTGGGTTGTGTTGATGGATTTGAGGGGGATAGTGCTTGAGATTGGAGATTTCATTGGGGGTGGAGAGTAAGTAGGTCTTGCTTCGTTTTTGTATCGTGTGTTCTTATTCTTTTGGTGAGGAGGGGGCTGAGAGATTTTTTTTTGTTTTTGCGCTTGTTTTATTATCTATTCAGTCATCTCATTTAGATTGTAGGACTTTTAAAAGAGTATTTTGGGTGTATTATCTTGGAAGCCCAATCGACTAATGAACGGACTTCCTGGCGAACTTTTTCGTATCTATCAATTTCTCGTATATATCATAAAATCATCAACCTACCTATACCGGTGTACAGCAGAGCACCATCTATTCATCCCTCCATCCATCTATCCATCCATCCAATCAAAAAAATCAACATTCCCCCCCCAAAACCCCCATTTCCTTCTCCCCAACAACATATTCGCCCTCCTCCGTGACCCCCAACCCCGCCACCCCCATCTCCCTAATCCGTCTCCCTTTCCACACCAAAAGCGCGACGCACAGCAATCCCACGAGCTCCAAGAACGCCATCGTGCCATACGTCCACCCCACGTTCACAGCCGCCACCCACGGTTTGATATAAAACGCGACGCTCAGGCCAAAGGCCACGCGGTAAAAATTCACCGCGATCGATGCTTCGGCCGCATGGCCGATAAAACATTCGTTGATGTAGTTGACGGTGATGGGCGTGATGCACAGGGAGCCAAATGTGACGAGGATGGTGGCGAGCGCGAGGATCGTCCAGTGGAGATGGTAGAGGAGCCCGGCGCCGAAGAGCCCGAGTCCGATGGGGTTGAGGAGACCCGGGATCCAGAGGGCGTGCAGTCGGTATTCCGGGACCCAGATCCCGTGGTTGTATCTTTGGGCGATGTAGAGGGGGAGTCGGTCGGAGAGGTATTGCCCGTAGAAGAGGGCGAAGAAGATGCCGATCCAGTGCGTGAAGGAGACTAGGTGGTTGGTTTTAGTTGTGGGTTATTGGGAGATTGGGAGAGGGGACTGCTTACATTCTGCGTTTTGCCAGATTGTGAAACCGTATCCGCCTGCTTTGATGGGCTTTTGGAGGAATGTTGGGGAGAGTGAGTTCATGGCGACGTAGAAACCAAAGTTGGTTAATGTGAAGATGCTAAGCACGAGGCAAACTGGGGAGATGGCGATGAGGAATGGTGTTTTTGCGATTTTGAGCTATTCGCCTATTAGTTTGATGTAACGACCAATCGATGTCGAGTAATGAGACTTACAGTTTGAGATAGAGAAGTCTTCGGTGTGACTTTAGTTCCAGGAAGAAATGTTGCCATTCTATTGGCAATGAAGGACGATGGTGGATCCGGGTTGACAGCTCCAGGTGTTCTATCCCAAGAGGTCTCGTGGAGAAATAAGAAGACAAAAATAACAGCCAATCCCACCAATCCGGAAGTCCATCGATATGCATTCATCCAAACCGATTTTGCCGAAATGAGAGCTGAGAGCGTTGGTCCAGCCACCGTTCCAAAATCAAAACACCAGTAGAAAACCGTGAAAGCTCTTCCTCGTTGGTGCAGGAAAAACAAATCAACTAAAATTCGTGGGCCCAAAACTCCAGTGATCGCACCAAAAAACGCGCCAAAGAACCTGGATACGATAAATGCGTTGTATTGATCCTCGTGTGTCATGAGTGATGCCCATACGTTACTTAATATGGCACCAATCAAGGACCAAAAGATAGTAGAACTACGTCCGATGATATGAGATAATGGGAAGAAGAAGAATCCTCCTACTGCCATTCCAACCGAGCCAGCGGAATTCTATAAAATCATGTTAGTATTTCGGTTTTCGAGGAGACAGTTCGCGAGATGAATGTTGTAAAAAGCTTACTTGATAAGCAATATGAGTAGTCGTCTTATGGTATAATTTGGCCTGTGGTACAACCTGAAGCTGACCAGCAAGACATGCTGAAAACCCAGCAAACGTCGCGAAACTAATCACGGCGAGGATCTTCAATTTTTTGCTCAAGGGCCAGTTCTGTGGATATCATCAGTCTTTGATTTTCTTTTTCCAAATTCATGTTCCAAAACTCGAGGGTCACGGGCAAAAAGCACATACCAATGGATCTCTTGGATCATCACTTGGATGCGGGATAAGAACGACTCCATCTTGACCCTTCTTCACGATAGGACTGTGCTGACTACCATCATCTCCCTGCTTTGAATTGACCTCACTGTCTGAGGATACAATATTGCTCTCTTTGACCTCCGGACTGGCATCCATAGTAGCAATAGCGGATAGATTGGGGCGATATTGAACAGAGATGGAAGATCCGTCGGAGCTGATGAAATTGGGGCGATATTGAACAGAGATGGAAGATCCGTCGGAGCTGATGAAATTGGGATCATAGTCGAGATTTTGTATGGATTGGGAGAAAATTCAGATGTGGACCTAATGGCCTGTCTCCAATCATCGATGATGAGGTATTCATTATTAGATACCCCAATGCGGTCATATCGTTTGGATGTATCGTTCCATTGTAGTGGAGTCGTTTTTTCAATGAAAGCCTTGTAGATGCATTAGTGAAGATGCATTGGAGCTGCATTGTAGGAGATGCCATGGGGATGCATTGGCGGTGCATTGGAAGTGCATTGGAGGAGATGCCATGGAGATGCCATGGAGATGCATTGGCGGTGCATTTTCCGGTTGGAGGTGCATTGAAGGAGATGCATTGAAGATGCAGAACCGAGATGCAGGTTGCCAGTGAATCTCATGCTGGAATTGCAAGGTACAAAACCGAGTGCGGTAAGACAATAAGGCCACAAAATGAGGGAATAAGGAATTAGACATCGGGTTTCGCTGGTGAAGGGGCAGGGGACACGGTAATTTTGGAGACGCTGTTAGCGCGCCGGGAGATTAGCGTTACCGAGCCTATTAACCCTGTAGTTTAGGTGCAGTTTGGAGGTTGAACCCCTGAATAATACGCTCTGATAAAATTTCAAACTCCCTGCAGAGTCCAGACGAAGGGAGCTTATTTTAACCGAAAAAAAGTTGTAGTAACCCTCGCATACATATTGAGGTAGGTAGTGTACGGAGTAGCCCTACTAAGGTTACTACTAAGTATCCATGTGTTATATATGAATAAGATATAACCATACCCTAGACTTGATCCAAACTCCCTCCATACTAACCTTTATGACTTTCAATACGCAAAATTAACACCTCTGGTATACGGAGTATTAAGGTTATATCAAGGTTCCTTTTTCGGTCAAGGAAGAAGAATTATAGTTTCGGGAGGAACCTTCATGCGTCATGAATCATGATGCATCTTCCTCGTATCCAATCACCTGGCACATCATGGGTCATCATGAGTGAAATGCCGGATTTCTACCGAATCTAGCGAACAGACTGACTGTCACTGTTAAGTACACTTGCTCCCACAGTCCCACTGCTTCAATCTAATCTTGAGGCACCAAAAACTATACTCCCAAGATCTTGAGGGAGGAAAATGAATTCAAAAAAATACAATTACGCTACTTCGTACTCAGGCCCTGGCGCAAACAATGCTCGAGTTAATCGCCACGGAATAACACTGGCAGCATCCTTTTTCCAATGATTCCCAATTATATACCTCCGTATGATGCAGCAGACTATTCTGCAAGACTATACCGGTACTCGGACCATATAAGCCACGGTTTGCTACAATAAATAATTTGCAGGTGTTCAAATTTTCAACGTCAAAAGAATCATTTGATCATGATCTTCACTCAAAGCTCTACATCCATTGCAACAACTAGATCAGCTTCTGTACGAGAGACAGATTTTGTCAATCACTCTTGCTGATATCCTTGCATCGTCCGCTCCACTCATTGCATCAAGCGCGCTCTCCGCTCTTCATATTTCACACCGAACTTTCACAATGGGTACGCCGCATCTCGATGATCTTGATGTGCAAGGCAAGAGGTCTCTGGTGGTAGTTTCAACGATTTTACTTCTCATTATATCAATTTTTTCCTCTTTATTGAGGATATATGCAAAACTTTATCCCGTTGACAATACCGTTGGCAAGCTACAAAGTGAGGATTGGTTTATGGGAATTGCGTTGCTGTTTAGTTTGGGTACTCCTACATTCGAGTTATATGGTACGAAGAAACTCATTACATACGAAATGGCGAGATGTCTTTTCTAGTATCACTTGAGTTGACTAAGTGATGAATAGGATTAACTGTGGGATTGGGAGATCATCAAATCAACGTTTCGAAAGATGACCAAAGACGTTTTAGTTTTGTTTGTATTACTACGCCTTGATTTATCTCAATAGGAGCTAATTCTCTTCAAAGTCAATATGGATGATCCAAAGACTTCAACCATTCTGTCTTTTCTGCCTCAAAACCTCCTTGATACTTCTATATGTCCGTTTATTTCCCACTTCAGGATTCAGAAAAGTAGCTTGGGGAATCTGGACCTATACATTATTGTGGACTATTGGGGCGTTAGGGGCATCAACTTTTGAATGCACTCCGGTGTCATATTTCTGGGATAAGGATCAGAAAGGTCATTGCATTCCAAATGCATTGAAAACAATCTCTTTTACGAATGGTATGTTAAGTTTTGTGGGAGATTTGGTTATTCTCTGTATGCCACTACCTATGATCTGGAATTTGCAGATGAATAAGAGAAGGAAAATTGCACTTACGGGAATTTTTACAGTTGGTGTTTTGTGAGTTTTGTCGTATCTCGCAAGAGTTGAGAAAATATACATGATCAGCTGACATTCCTGACATGATTAGTGTTATAATAACGAGCATTATTCGTCTCGTAGCTCTCTTTGCTATTGATACCAAAGATCTAACTTGTAGGCTCTCTTTTTCCTCGGCATAATCCTCTGACTATATATTCTCTCCCGAGTGATCAGCTCATGCAGAGGGCTCGTTCCATTTCAAAGGATCAACTAATTCCAAAAAAAAACTAACACATCACTAGTTAGTCAAGTTGAAGGAGGGGTCTGGACCTATATGGAACAAGCAATCGGCATAACCTGCGGCAATCTTGTCCTCCTACAACCTCTTTTCCACCGTTTCTTCTCTAATAAAGATTCTCACAACACCAACCAAGGCTCAAGTCCACATTCCTACGGCCTCACCTCCCCCAAAAACATACTTCCTCAGTCTTGTATCACTTCCAAATCAGGCCGAACATCAAAATTATACACACGCATCAGCGAAGATACCGCACCATCTGATCATACCCGCCAGAGTAGCATTGCAGAAACCGAAGCAGAAGCCAAGGATATCGAAATGCAAGATCCGGATTGTTTGGGGAGAGATTCGAAGGAGGATAAGGGTAGGGAAGGAAATGTTATTTTGGTGAAGACGGATGTGACGGCCGAGAAAGAACGGAGTACAGATCATGAAAGGTATAAGTTGGCGAGAGATTCTATTGATACGTTGAGAGGCGCCGGCAAAAGTTATTTGTGAGACGGATTATAAGTAGTGGAATGTAGTTGGGGATTTGCAAACAAAATTTTAAAGCTGTGAGGGAGAGGTTGGAAGATTATAATGACCGGAGGTAGTGTATGAGGGGTTGAGAATTGAAAATCGGGCGGCATTCTGGATCTTGATATGGGATGGGAATTCATCGGGTCCTTCGCTGCGAGGACCAGGAATGTGAGTTGCGAATGGGTACTCCCTCTCATAGGATTAAAGCATGCTAAGCATTCCCCTGCAGCACGACCTACATTTCACCGTGATGTCTTCTTTCAATTCAAGAGCATCGGATTTCCCCTTTATTGGAATCGATTATAATTTAATTAATCATTTAATCTTAATGAACAATACATTGGTATGATTCTAAAAACCAGATCTTTCCTTTGATTATCTAGTTATATAACCCTAACCCATAAATGCCCTAACCCTCACTATACGATCAAATATCAAAATCGCTAATCCATCACCGTATTCTTTACAATGACGTATTACATAATCCACAATTAAATCCACGCAAGTTTCCAGTTGCAAGCCGTTTCAAACGCTCTCAACCATAGCACCCTATGCGGGGGACAAGTCCCCGCTGCATGGAGAACGGCTACCGGCCTCGAAATAAGTAGCGCACTTGTAACTTCCATTGGCATCACAAGGAGTTCCGACGTAGTGTTTTCCGTTGAAATTCCAGATCTTGCCATCACGTTGGGTCGTTCTCTTGCAAATCGCGTTACAATCAAGGTTGCCAACACGACTGTCCTATTATCGTACATATGACATTAGTTTGTTGGGTTCGAAATTGAAAAGGACGTCTGCATCGCAATGCGGGAATGGATTTATTTACCTGGTATGTACAACAATGTTGGCCATTGGTGAATAAGCATGTGCAGTAAGTGCAAGCCTGTACACTGACGGCGGCGACGAGGAATAAGGCGACGGAGGTGAATTTAACCATTTTGACGATTTAGGGAGGGTGTGGTTTGATTGGGGGTTGATGGTTTTTGGTTTTAGTACGGAGAATGGATGGAGGGAGTTTGATTGATGTAATGGTCCTTCAGATTGGAAATAACATCCCTCCTTATATATCTCAACTCTTCGAAATATATACTTTCTATCATCATGAATAAACTTCTCTCTCATTTGAATAGAAATCTTGTTGATTGGAATTGAATTTTTCACTAATAATGTAGGGCTGGGCAAAAGGTAAAGTTATCTGGGGTAGACCTGGGGGTTATCCTTTTACTATACCTCGTAGGAACTTATGAGTTCATTCTGACCATTAGCTGCTCCTATAGGCGTAGTCTTTTTAAAAATAAGCATCTCAAGGAATAGTTTACTAAATATGACACTTAGAACTATCTTACTTGGGTAATGATTTCATATTTTACGAGCTAGAATGAAAACTCTATAGCATATATCAAACGGTGCGGTATGTCTAGACTTTACCCCTTGGGTTACCACGTGAGGTTAGAAGGCTTATATGATTTAGTTGGGTTAACTTTACCCTTTGAACAATGTACGGAGTATAGAACGATTATATAATTGATGTTATTTGATAATTGTGATTTACTAATATGGTTGGGGATAACCTCAACTTTGAACAATTGTATGGTCTGAAAAGGATATGGACACATCAGATTGAACCCCTACACGAAGATCATAAAACCGTAAGGATTGTCAACCAATACAAAATATAGAACATCGAGAATTTAAAGTTTTCTTGCGGAGTTTGGAAATGTCGATATCAAACCCCGAGATATGGGTTTAATCCGATGTGTCAACCTCCTTTACTTGCGGGTTTTATAGGTAGGGTAATCGCTCTACAATATCGTTCGGGTAAGGTAACCACCTATAGAGATCAAATACCCAAGGTAGACAGTATGGATGCCCAGTCCTGTATTAATGAAAATTAATGAAACTATCGAAACTTGGCGACGATCATTAAGATGATGAACCTTACAAACAGGGAGAAGCGCTCAATATACAAACACCCGAGTTCCGACTGAAAAAAGGCACATCGACCTTCTTACATAGATAGAATTCTCTTCCTTGAAGTCCCTTCTCCGGCCCATTACATAGTGAGGAAATGAGAAATGAATTACTTCCATTTACTCTTATCATCCATGTACTTCATTGTTTTATACGTATTATTCATCATGATGAGATAATGGAAGGAAATCCATTTCATCCATAGCATAGCTTTATACATATGAACTCCAATTCCAATGATCTTTGACGTTGGAGAGGAATCAAATTGAGCCATAAGAAGAAAGAATTGAAGGAAGGAAGAAAGCTGAAATCTGGATGTTATGTCATGCTTAGTGTCACACGCATCACGTCAGCATATGGAAATAGCTTCATGGATCAGCAATCAGATAACAGAACTATGCTGAAGAGGAAAGGATCCTAGGACTTCGAGAGATCAGCACTTTATCAACGGGGTGATCACGTGATTGGATACATGGCATTCACTTGGCAGGGGCCTAGACTTATTATTAGTCTGGTGCGGAGTTGAGTATATACGGCGCGGTAGAAATTAGCATGAGAAGATAGATGTGATATCGAATGGGCAACACCCACAGAGCCCCTGAAACGAAATGTTAAGCTTGGGGGGAGCCCTCCCCCGGCGTTTGGAGATATTAGTCCAATAAGTTATTAGTATGGTGAGCAACTAGTACCTATGGTATTTAAGTGTCAATTGCGGCAAAATCAAGAGTTCCGCTTTTAGATAGGATCTGCGTGGCGACGAAATTATGTGATAAATTTATGTGATAAATTTATGTGATAAATTTATGTGATAAATTTATGTGATAAATTTATGTGATAAATTTATGTGATAAATTTATGTGATAAATTTATGTGATAAATTTATGTGATAAATTTATGTGATAAATTTATGTGAGCTGATTGTAGTAAAATGGAGAGGTCGGCTTTTTGCTCTTGTCCCGAAACCTGGAACACTAATACCTATTTAACACGAGATTAGATTTATACACATAATGTGGTAGGCAATCTATCTAATCTAATCAGATATATATTCAAAGTGCTACTGCGGGGAGAGATTATTATTTTTAGATCGTTTCTTTTATCCATATAATTTTGATATCTGAATTGAGTACCGGTAATGTCGAGATAGGGGGGAGAACGGCTAAACCTACTGATTAACTACTCTATACATACGTATAAACCCTCAACAAGGATCTCGCATCCAACCTCTCTCTCTCTTTTTCCATCACGCCCTTTATAACTAGATGAACGAAGTACTGTACTGTATCAATCGCAACGTTCTTCAAATGCTAGTGGTGGTCCTAAGTTCCAACCCATCACCGAGTCTAATGACCTGGGTAAGTTAATTAGTTGACCCATATCTAGAAATAGAAACAAAGCGCAGAACAATCAAATAACACGGAGTAATGTAGGTTCCGTATAAATAAACTTTGGTATAAAATTTTGTATAAAGAATCTCGCTTTCATTTTCTAATATAAAAGATTTTCTATTACAAAAAACTAGATTAAAAATAAAAAACATTATAATCTATAAATTATTATAATAATTTATAAATTACTATAATATTATTATAGTAAATAATAAATAATAAATAATATAATAGTAATTAATTAAATATATAGAACTATATTTTTCCGTTGATTTTTTAACTCAAAATTCTTCAAATTTATAATATATATATATAAAATAATAAATTTTAATCAAAAAATTGATAAACTTAATTCGAAATAAGCAATTTTGAAAAAATTATTAAAATTTTTATAATTAAATAATTTAATTAAATAACAAAAATAACAACAACAAAATCTATATATCTACCCCATTTACAAATCTACAAATCTACAACCTACAAACTTACAAACCTATAAATTTAAAAACCTAAAAATCATACAATTTCTTTCTCCAAATCTATCTCCTCCCTCCAAACCTACCTCCTCCCTCCAATCCTACGAACCTACGAATCTACGAATCTACGAATCTACAAATCTACGAATCTACGAATTTACCTCCTCCCTTCGATCCTACGAATCTAAAAACCTAAAAATCGTACGATTCCTTCCTCCGAACCTACCTCCTCCCTCCGAACCTACCTCCTCCCTCCGAACCTACCTCCTCCCTCCGATTCTACAATTCTACGAACCTACGAACCTACGAACCTACGAACCTACGAACCTACGAATCTACGAATCTACGAATCTACGAACCTACGAATCTAAAAACCTAAAAATCGTACGATTCCTTCCTCCGAACCTACCTCCTCCCTCCGAACCTACCTCCTCCCTCCGAACCTACCTCCTCCCTCCGATCCTACCTCCTCCCTCCGATTCTACGAACCTACGAATCTACGAATCTACAAATCTACGAATCTACGAATCTACGAACCTACGAATCTAAAAACCTAAAAATCGTACGATTCCTTTCTCCGAACCTACCTCCTCCCTCCGAACCTACCTCCTCCCTCCAAACCTACCTTCTCCCTCCGATCCTACGAACCTACAAACCTACAAATCTACGATTTTACGAACCTACAAACCTACGAACCTACAAATCTACAAACCTACGAACCTACGAATCTACGAACCTACGAACTTACAAACCTACAAACCTACGAACCTATAAACCTACAAACCTACGAACCTATAAATCTACAAACCTTAATTATAAATAGATTTTTACGATACTATTAATAGCTTATTTATAACCTTTTTCGATATCCTCTCTTTTGCAGTAGGCTTATTACATCGCCTAAGTCTAGGTCCCTGTTCCGAGCTCACCAATTCTATATATTGCTTCTTGATTAATAATTATCAACTATTTCAATGGAAAATAAATCATAAATTCTCTATCCATTATAGTATGATGAAAACTTGTATGTATCGATACATATCCGATTTTGTGATTACAACAGGCATTTTAATAGCTGTGATCAGAAACCCCATTTAGAACGTATATTTCCAGTCCCTGTGACCTTGTCCTTCTAACCAGGCTCTTATATAGAAAGCTATAAGAGATGAGAGATATATATATACTAGACTCCGTCAGAATCAGATTCTAATGATTATACTCAAGTATAAAGAAGATTGTAAAATAATACCCATAAGTTTTTATAATGAACATACGGAAGGTATCTAGTTATATAACGAGAAAATAGTCGACGTAATATGAGAGAAGATTTAGTTCTTTAAAAATTAAATTCAATATATATCTTACCCAGGTTAGGTAAACGCCAGCCGATAAGATGAAGGTACTATTAATGTAAGGTGAGAATTAAAGATGAAAAAAGTATATATACATACATACATACCACTGGCATAAACTTGCTTTATATAGAGTAATGTATATTATTTTTCAAATTTTATATTTCTTCCAAAATCTACATTAATCAAGTTCACTATAATTCAATAATTGCAGCCTTTTTGTTTAATTTTGCAATAGAATCCCTATCTATTTCCTATTAATGTATGCGTTCTGAAAATGTCCTTATATCCACATAAAATTAAAGTAACGAGAGAAATGAGTTTAAACGCGATCTAAAAGATTGATGATCGCAATGATGATTTATACAGGTGAATAATCATGATTCACAGAATAATGGAATTGAAGAAAGGGGTCTAAAGCTGTGAAGGAGGCAATACATACAAAGGAAAATAAGCGGGCCCCTTCATATTAGTCGCCTTGATGATATTGGTATATTAAACTTCTATTGGGTATGTAGATTTCAAATTTGTGAAGTATATATATATATAGACTAGCTATAGTAGTAATACCAAGAATGATTGCTATACAAATGAAGTTTTTCTAAATATATTCAACAAAGGGTAATCCAGTCTGCTTTTGAATGATTTCCAACGCTTGAATGACCTTTTCATCCTCAAACCTATAAAGAATTAGCAAAAGTTTATTCCAAGTTTTACAATGACTTACCGTCTTCCTATTAATTGCAAACTAATTGGCGCATCCTTATAACCCTCAGCTCCGTATTGTTCCCACAGATCCCAGTTGTACTTATCCTTCTCATTTCTCGGAGTGTACGTCTCTTTAGCACCATCCTTTTCGACGTCGACCTTGTCAACTGGAAATACTATTGCAGGATAATCTAATAGATTCCACTGTGATGTATATCCCCACCATTTACTCGTATCCAGCTTCGGGGCACTTCCTGGTCCTACTGGAGATAATATGACGTCTACCATTCCTTCCAGCTCACCGTTTGATCCCTTCGAAGTCGCTGTTTCGTTCCAAACATTTGCATATTCGGTACGATATGTATCTCGTTGTACTTGGGAGTTCCACATTGAAGCGATACTATGTGATTCTACGTGTGGGTTTTGAATGATGATATGTTCTGTAAGAGGACGAAGGGGCTCTCCAGATTCTTTTATCGCATCAAGTTCCTGTGATCCACCATCCGAGAAATATAGATTGGCCTGGAGTAAATTAGCAATGAAGGTGTTGCTGAAATCATCACGCTTACAATTATTTCCCAAGCAAGGTCATGCTTATATGGCTTCCACTCAACCACTTCGATATCATCGTTTGCTCTGAGCTTATCGACAACTTCCTTCAATGCTCTTGTAACTGGAGGATGTGGTTTTACAACACCGTCATCCCATAAAATGGCAACCTTTAATTTTTTCCCTGGAAAGGCGTCCTCTTCTTTCCAAGGAAATGGCAAAAGCCCCGGTTCTTTATGCCATGGCTTTGCATCAATGAGTGTCTTCATGAACACCTTACAGCCCTCCAGACTTGTTGATAATGGCCCGATTGTAGGAACGATGTGTTCAGCACCAGCCATAGTTGCAGTCCATCCTTCTACTGGTAGTCGACGGGCTGTTGGTTTCATGCCGTATACACCTGTATAGAGGTAAGCAGATTTCCTTCAACTTGGCTGCTGTTAATTTACCATTATTTGCTGCTGGTGAACGGATCGAGCCTCCGATATCAGTCCCAATACCAAGGCATGAACCCCTGAAACCAACCAAGGCCCCTTCACCACCAGAAGACCCACCGCAAGTCAAGGTAGTATTGAATGGATTAACAGTCACTCTAACAAATATATTAGCGGTATCGACAAAATATCTCGGTCCCATTTACCCATATATGTTATTACTCGTCTCTAAATGCATCAGAGTCTGTGGTTGTGTAGTCCTAGCGTACAGAATAGCTCCTGCATTTAAGAAAATCTCCACAATATGGGCATTGACAGGACTGGTTCTGCCAACCCAAGCAACGAATCCCGCATTATGATCCAAGTCTTTCACTCCGACATGCTCTTTCACACTTATTGGTATACCGTGAAGAGGACCAACAGGCTTTCCATTTGTTTTGAGATACTCGTCAAGGTATTTTGCGCGAGAAATGGCTTTCTCGGGTAGGAGTTCGGTGATACAATTGGTCTGAATTGTGATTAGGCCAAGCAACCCCATATAGCTGGGCTAACATACCACTTTTTGAGCCAACCCAGCTCTTCTCAAGAATGCATTTGCAACTTCGGTTGATTTTAACTCCCCTTTTGCAAGTTTGACCACTAGATCTTCAACTGTGGCTTCTGTGATTTTAATTTCATCTGCTGTGAGTACTTGTTTCGCAACGGATAGGGTGTTCAATGGAATCTTAGTAATCTCCGGAATAGTCGGCTCGACAGCTGCGATAGTTTCATCGCGATGTCTCTGTCTATCACTGGCAACTTCCTGCCACGATGCGCCGGCTGCTGTAGTTACTTTTGCTGGTGCCATACTGATTGAGAAATAACTTCTTTTTGGAAAAACGTAAACCAAGTGAAATGAAGGCAAACCTAGAGAAGTTTGAAGCTGAGGACTACAGTATTTAAACGGAAATGGATGATACAAAGCTAGCATGTGCTACCTAGTACCTACCTTTAGTAAAACTTTACATTATCAGTGGATACGATAATGGAGACGATAAGGGAAGAGAAGCTTTTTAGATGAGAGAATGTGTATCTAGTATCCTTATCGCATATGTGCGGACAGTGGCGGGGTAGAAAGCTAGAAGTGCCCTTCCCAAACTGGAAAGTCCTCGCGATACTCAAGTTCCCGTCCTTATGGATATGGGCGGTAAGAACAGGCAAAATATGATGAAGCTTCATTTAGATGTCCGTTTACTCCGTTTGTTCCGTCTGTAAACAATTGTATATTCTTATTCTTATATTAGGAACAATCTTTCAAGTGCCGCTACCTCCTCTCCCAAAAACCTTTCTAATCCCGCAGATCAAAAAACTCCCAATCCCAAACTCCATTTCCTTTTCCGGGTATAATTCCAACCATTTTCTTCCCTTGCTTCGTTCGCTGTTCGGCTGTCGGCGTTCAATCCCAATGGGTCTCGTCTCAGAATGGGTGTCCCCAATTGAATGCGAAGCCAACCGCAACAATTGTCAAAGTAATCAAAACCATGCTAACTAGCCACTTGCAGATATCCTCAGCATGGCCTATGTCCGGATCTATCTCGTCATTCAAGATATCTAATCCCGCTCGGGTTTGTATATATAAAGCTTCGTACGATGGTGGTGGAGGTTGATTTGGATCTATCGTGATGATGAAGGGGTCATCTCGGTAAGGTTCTTGATGTTGAAGTGGTATATCGTGTGTATGATCCAGCGACGACGATTCATATTCGGGGGGCCGCATTTGAGATATTCGGCGTACCCTGCTGGCTAGGTAATCGTGCATCGGCTCATAACCAGGAGGTTCGTTCATATTAGCTTGGTTTCCGTCAATTCCTTCTATAACCGTATCGACTTCATCGTCTGCTGGATCATCATGGTATGGCGCGAGATGCACTGCATCTTCTTCAGGTAATGGTGGTAATGATTGTGTGAGTCGTGCTCGGGAAATTGAGGTCGATGGGTGATGGTTGGTCATGTTGAAATGTCGCAGTATCTTTGTATAAGTCGCACTCGATTCGCAGATCCTCAGATCCTTTCACGACGGCCACCGATTTCCCTATCGATTTTCCAGTCACAACAGCAAGTTTTAGATGGATCAACCATACGAGAAGTTAGATGGGCATGGCAGCCTGTTATGATTTTGCTACGCCGCTCTGTTCACGATGGTTTTAGTGGCTGTGAGATGTCCCCTGCACTGTAAGGCCCACCAAACTACCCTACAGCCCTGAGACCCCTGATACTCCAACACAAGACATTTGCGACCACAATTCTGAATATTGGTGTTTCATTGTGTTCTATAGGCGGACAATATTAATGTCATTGGTGTTACAAGTGTTACACGTGTGTTCGGATAAATTAGCTTGATTTAATTTTGAATCAACCCTTTTAACCTCAGATTCGGAATCCATTTCAACCATTATCTTCATGTTCTTTTCATTCTAGAAACATTCGTATCTTTTTCTTCATCATTCGTTTGCTCTGAATCCTGGGTATAAAATCCTTCCCGAGCTTTCCGTAAAAGTTACCCCCTATGACTCTATGAGATAGCAAGTGCTTTCTCCACACAATTATGAGTTGTCAATGCATGTCATTCATTGTGTCTTGAAATTACGCATATCTTTTTCAAGGTCTTGGGGATGACAAAATGATATTTCAACAATCATCTTGATCGAGGAATTGATTGGTTGTTCCTGTTGGCTAGAGCAAGCTGTAGTTCTATTGAATCACAAAAAAAAGGGATGTTCGAGAACAAGGAGCATTACCCAATCAAACGAAAAGTTCCGGGTATGTTTATTTTTCTAGTCAGTACTAGACTAGGTCCTAAAAATGATAGAATATGTCGTGAACAATCCCAATTGTTCGAGTATATATGCCTCTATGCGTCTCTACCTGTCTTTTTTTATTATCAACTACACTTATCTAACATAAACTCTTCCCTCAAATTTCCATCTCAAAATGTCTAACTCAGGAGGAATTGGCATCATTGTCTTCTGCCTGATTGTTCTCGTGGCCATGCTCGCATGGGCTTTCTGTTGGCCCCACAAACACCGCAGACACAGAATGGACCACTCTAAAACAGGAGCAAGAAAACGCTCGCATACCGCTGGCCGGTCGCACCACGATGTCGAAATGCATCCGAAGAATTGGAATTATGATGATGAGAGTTAGAGTATTTACGAGGAGTGACAGGACGAGAGCAATATGCCCATGTATGATGGAGAAAAGCATGTCGCATTTTCGAAGGCTTACTCGGACTTAGAATAGGTGTAGATTGTGCTCCAGCATAAAACTACACGGGAGTTTTGGGACGGCATCATGCAATATTATTATATAAATGCCATCTTACTTCTGTTGCAAGTCAATACTAAATTCGTACCTTAAATTTTTGATACAAGAAAATTCGACCAAAACTTTATTTTAATTTCTTCCCCCTCATTTTCATTTTCTATTTTACCTTTGAATCAACCCGTGATCAAATTCAATTAATTCCACCCTTTCCCGTTATTCACTATTCAGAACACCAAAATTATACTTGCTTAATTTGATAATATTGTGTAATGTTACTTTTTTGATATATCAGAAGCAACTGACTCCCGGTGGGATGTTAATCTTGGTGATGATTAAAACTCCTATCATCACGTTTTCTATTCTAATATAAATAAAACCTGTTGCATATCCTATACATCTTTCCATATATATTTCCATGATATTTCCATTCATAATTACGTCTATAACTTTCTGATTCCGAGTCTTTTGTTGCAAATGGGGTCCATACATATTTCCATGCATATGCATATGCATCTACAACTTTCTGAACATCTCAAACAAACCCTATTGAAGATTGACCCCAATATTTTCAATCTCACCACCACATTTCCATATATACTTGCTAAAAAGAAAATATCACACCATTCGTATGGATGAGGAATAGTCAGAGAGACCCTTACTTTGCCCCTCTGTCTCCCACAGACATCTGCAAAACAGCTATTTCACCGCCTGGCTCGATGTATCTCGCCCAATAACGGATTTCTAAACATTTCTTGTGTTCTTCGATTTCGCCCCTCGAGCCATTCCGCTCCCATCGACTTGAGAGTATCAATGTCAAAATAAGCATATCTATGAGTCTTGAATGGATTTTTGTCCTCGAGCCATCCACACACTAGCATTATAAGAAGAAACGGCTCAATTATATTGTTTCCAGAATACATTCTCTGTGGTTTCTTCTATCTATTATGGCCTCGTCCGGGCGTCGGAAGCACCTCTTAGACCAATTCATTCTTGGAATATATAGCTAGGATAGTGTTATGGGTTGTCATGCTATAAAATGACCTAGAGTTTGGTGTGAAATTCGGGAATTTTAGACGTTCTGCTCTGATCATGAGGAGAAAGGATGAGAATAAAGTGAATATCTCCCAATCTATATTACTATCCTTATTTGAATTGTTCAGAAGCGTCAGCATGAAACTTGAATATCTGGCGCGCGAATTAGTTGTTACTCGTTTAATCATTTATTATTTATCATTATTAGAATTATTTTCATATTGAAATCATTGCTGTGTTTGCGTTGACAGTTAAAATATTCCGCATACCGTGACGAGTCCGTTATAACTAGTGAATACGTACTACATTTTTGTATTTTTTTAAAAATAACTATGGTACTTTCAATTATAAACATTCCATTCTTTAAGGATTTGCTTTTATTATCAATTCATAGTCGCTATTATTCAAGGTAAAAGGCTATACAAAAATTATATTCTGTTTTTATTTTATTTTTCGCAAGGAAGAAATGAAGGTCGAAACGATTCAGCTCCCGCGCCAAATTCTCAAATTCCGGACCTGAGAAATCTTGCTCTCACTACTTCTCAGGCATATTTTTATATGCCACAAAACCACGAAATACTATCGACTCCATATCCCAGGCCTCCTGGGCATCTTCTCAGTGATTCATTCCTGCACGGAATCTTATCATTCTTCGCAAGCCACGATGGGAAATTTGGTCTGAAATAATGATGACAACGATGAAACAAATGGTCACTGGAATGATGATGAACCAGAAAATGAAAGTGAGTCCCACTTTTCGTCAACTGCTCAGTCTACAGCATGATGATTGTGAAGTTTTGGGCTTGTTTTTTTTCGGTGTGGTGTGATTCTTTGCTTGTCTGTCACTTGTTTGAAAACAAAAGAGGCAGAAAGTTGGAGAGACAAAATATTGGAAATAAATGCCCATTTACATAGATTTCTCAGAGAGATTGTTTTGTGGTTGCCCTGGAGCTTGGGTGTCTCGCGTTGGAATTAATGCCATTCGTTTAATATTTCCCCCCTATTTTTCTAAATGGTTGGACTAGTTGGTTTTTGCAGGTCACGTTCTTCACCATTGCGATCAAAATCATTTCTCCACAAAATCATGAGCATTTCGTATTCATAATTTGAAAAGTTCATTAGTAATAGATGGAAACATAATAAAACCATTTGATGGTGTTCCTCCCTCTTATATCTGATCAATTATAACGACGTTGAATGTTCAATAGTTTATATAATATCCACACAATGATTCCTCCGAAAATTTATGGTTCAGCTGGTCAGTTAGGCCCAGGAACTTTACACACTGGAAATTTGGATAGACTGAAGAAATTAGACCTGATTTATCTAGGGATTTTGTTTTAGAGTTTTGTTTGCTAGTACATTTCAGCTCACATTTAGTTCACGATATCACCAATGGATGGAAAATTATGGAAGTTTTTTTTTTCCAAAGAAATATCTAATATTAATATTATTATAGGGTTCGCCTATAAATGGGGAAGAGAAATGACACATCTGTTTTGCTATTGCTATAAGGATTTACTGGGTCTCGAATTTCTTTTGTATATGGGAAAATAAACACTTAGCCTCTATACAATAGGGATGTGGGAATGTCAGTTTGGTTACATGCGTGATTTTAGATGAGACCCGGGGAGCGCTTTTGCTCTGCAAAACCTCTAATTTATAATTCACGATTATCACAGCGATGGAAGGTTATGAAAGTTTTTTTTTCAAAGTTTTTATTGTATTTAAGTTTCACTCTGATCCTAGGTGAAGTTCAATCTATGCTGCCTTTCAATTCCCGAGATGCCTCCTCAAACTCGTAATCACCATCGTTCCCAACAAATGACCCTCACGAAGATTGCCCAAGTGGTCCAACCAAAGGAACAAAAGAGATGGCAAAGACAGATGAGAGGAGGGTAAGGATGAAAGTGATATGCACAAAGATAACGTTGATGATACAACGATATCGATGCCCATTATAGAGAGTTAAATATGGAGGATGATGAAAATGAATCGAAATGTCAAAAGTAGAATATTAATGAAATAGTACTCTATGCTGTCTGCTCTAGACTCTCTGGCCCTTCTTCTTAAGGATGGGAGGATCGCCTCATCTGCAATCAAATTGAGCAAAACATTGATACAGATCAAGGAACTCATGTGAGTAATGTGAGGCATGATTAGAGATTGTTGTTTTGTGGTAGCTTGGTTGTGGTGTTTGTTGTAAAATACTTTGAGTTTCAGTATGAATTACAGTGATTTTACAAGTCTTTGATGTTAAGGAAAAGATAAGAAAAATTAAGATAAAATGTAGAAGGTATTATTTATATAGACCTTTCAACAAAGTTGTTTTGAGACTATTCAAGTTTTGGGGTTATTTTGAAGCTTAGTATGTTGTATACAAATTAATATCATTGAGTTGATATTTCTTTTCTATTATTACTACTGGCAATAAAAAGGGCATTAACACAAAAACACATCAAAAGATCGTGCGATATTTGATTGTTTTTACTTCAAAATACATTATAATCAACTTTAGCCTTATTAAACTAAAGTTTCAATTGTATATTTCATTTTACATTGAATTCAATAAAAGTGAGACAAAATAGTATAGGAAATATTTATTGAAAGCAATTAAATCATTTTAACGTTACATATCGATGAAATGAACTCAATTAGAGGGAATTGTGACGGGGTGAAGGGAAAAAGGAATTATGAATCTTGGGAATATTATTGTAGTAAATATGAAGAGGGAAGGATTGTGAGAAATTGAATCTATCCGGATACCCTTTCTCTAGTAGCTCTTAGCTCTTGCCCTGACTCTCTACCCAGCCCTCGTAGCCTCAGACATTATCCCCCTTTGTACTTCGCGGCCGCGAGAATCAAGCGAAATTAGCTGCACTACAATACTGGAATGGGGAAGAAACAGAATCATCATCTATAACCATAGGAATCAGGATAGGCATTAGTATTTTCAACATTTTGTCTACGCCCTCATTATAATAATCATTTCCCTTGCCCTTTTTCCCTTTTCATTTTTCCCTGTAGTATAATTTAGGCGAAATATTTTAACTCGGTTAATATGTGACGATATAAGCGTTACAGATGAGCAGTAATTAATGGTTAATCGCCAGCTGAGGCTCATCGCTCATTGAAAGCTTGCGAGTGATTATTAGTTCCCGTATTAACTATGTATTTAAATTGAAGTCTTTTTTATTTCTCAAACAAACTAATTTAATAGGTATTATATTTATACTTTGATATCTTTATACTACTACTTATTTATCAATTATACACTATTATATTTAGATATGACCACTCTGAATCATTTTTTACATGTTGAATTCCAGCGTTCTTCTTTAAAAATAGAGGAAGATATAAAAAAAGAGGTATCTATTCTTGTTACGCTAGTATTAGCTACATAGAGATAACAGGTACATAGCCATTCCAGATAGCATAATGACAACTTCGTTCTTCTTACACTCTTTCCATCGTATCAAATTCTGCTATTAGTTATAAGATTTATACGAGCAGAGTTTATGCGTATACTAGAAATCAATAGAGCCTAAATAAAATACATGAAAAATCGATTTGATTACATATATAAAATTAATTGGGGGACAGTTCGGAAGTTTTTAATTTATTCACAATTCACGATATTACAATAGAAGGTTAATTTATAAGTATTTTTTTTTAAAAAAGAGTTTATTTGATTATTGTGGTACTAAATTTGTACTAGTATGAAAAAAGGGGTGGGGGGAATGACGAATTAAATGACCATCTGTCTATTTATTCTATTCTCTTGCTAACAAGGTGTTGTCACATCTAGCATTTCCACTTACCTTTTAAAAGTTCTCACTCTCATCCTGTGGAGTTCCTCGACGCTTTCGTTCTTTCGAGACGTCTTCTCCAAATTTCAATCTCATCCTGATCATAAAAATTAGAACAATTTCGTTGGACACGCATTCTCCAAAGTTCCGCCATAAAGGCGTCTCCCCAAAGAAGAGCATATTCAATGGTAAAGAGTACAATGGTATAGATGAGGCAGAAGGGCAAAATGAGAATCAAAATGCAGAGGGCGATAATGAGATAAAGGTTCTCAAAGGTGCTGCCAATCATCAGGAGAAAATTAAGCATCACGTACTCGATATATCGTCGGACGGTTGCATCTCCTCCGTGGGTTGCATCTCCGTTACTTCTCGAATCTACAGCTGCAATGAGAGGCTCTACGATCTTCTCCCTAATCTTGTAATGAAAAGAATTGAGGAAAAGCGCGGGATTCATGGTTGAAGATTTTGTGTATTGGGTACTGTGAGGTATTCTTTGTCGTAAAATGCTTACGGTTTAGGGTCTGAATTTCTTGGGTTTGAATTTCAGTGTTTTTACTGGTTTTGAAGAAAAAAAGAAGAATATGGAGAGGTATCTAGTGATCATTATATATGCACAATCTGGAATTGTTGTATCATTGTTCTATTTGAGATATGAGATTCATCAAGTATAGGAGGACAGTGTCGGTACAATCATGGAACCGTACGGGCCGTACTAAACATACTATATGAGCCGTACTATATGGACTAGCGCAGGAACTAGCACTTCAACATTTCTATATAAGACATTACTTTAAGTATAGCATAATAGAACTCAAGAATCATGATACGTTTATAGTATAAAGTGCTTTACACTTTGAACCAACCAAGTTGATACCAACAGAAAGGTAATATACAGTGCTTGAAGAACAGACGGCATGGGAGCATCTGCTCCGTTAGATCATTTATTTAGCTCGCTTTAATCCCAAGTTAGAGGATGTATCTCCAAGATTATATATATTTTGTAGATAGGCAACTAGACTGCGCAAAAAATACCCGCCCCGTACGGGTACCCGCGGGTTATTTGCCCCGCGGGTTACCCACGAGATCTTTTATTCGCTTCGCGGGATCTTGTTGGGATTTCAAAATTACTTGCCTCGTATGGGTTATTTGCAAATAATCTGCAAATAACCTATTTACCTGCGGGTTTTATAAATATTTATAAATATAGTATAAAAATTAGTATAAAAATTATGAATAATATAAAATATATTAGATTAGTATAAAAATTAGTATAAAAATTAGTTGTCACGATGCTAAAGCATCGAGGTTGAAATGTAGTATATTGCTGAAGAGCTCTTACACCTATAAAGGGCGAAGCCCTTTATATGCGTAAGGTAGATAGTACAGCCGTACGGCTATACGATCTAGCGAGGAGAGGTGCCTAATATCTCAGGCGCTCTTCTAAATCTACCGTAGCATTAGTATAAAAATTGTGAATAGTATAGAATTAGTATAAAAATTGTGAATAGTATAAAATTGGTATAAAAATTGTGAATAGCTTTAAAAAAATAAACGAGATCTACAAATAATCTACAAATAACCTGTAAATCTGCAAATAATCTGCAAATGTATAAATAATCCGCAAATATACAAATAACTTATTTATTTGTGGGTAGGTGGGTTATTTGCAAATTATTTGTAAATAATCTGTACAGGGCATAGGGTATTTATTGGGATTTAGTAATACCCGCCTTGTATGCGGGTTATTTGCAAATAACCCGCCAGCTTCAATACCCGCCCCGCGGGGCCCCGTTGCGCAGTCTATAGGCAACGAAAAAACAGGCAGAACAATTCAATTGAATTTAGTCAGAATATGATATGACATGTTGATCAACAAGAGCATCCCTTTAACCAATACGATTCTCAGTGTTTGCGTTAGTATACAGTAGCATAACGATGGCGCGTATTGATGTCATACCTAATAAATGCCATGTAGCTATTCATGTGATCGTCCCTTTTATAACGTGTTGATCTCTTGAAGAGGATCCTTTCGTCTCCAGTATGCTGACGTGACGCGCGTGACACACTTGATGTTTTTTATGGAGAGGCATCCTAATCCCAATCCCATCGATTAATTGAGCACCCAGCTCACATATCAAAATTTCAATCGATTAATGGGCCCTGGGGTGGCCGATTGATCAATCGCTTATATTGACCAATTGGGTAGGTAGAACGGTTTAATCGTATCAAATAAGAAAGAATATATAACATTCATGAAATTGCAAAAACTAACAAAGAGGAAAAAGCATACAAGACCACAGGAGTAACTACACACTTATTATATATAATAACACACACCCGGCGCAACCTTTCTTTTCTAATGGATTTATAATTCGATTCTGACTAACTCTGACTCAGAAATAAGCCAATTCTTCCACTAGCAGGTCACCCACTTGGGCCACAAAAAGATCCAAAATGTTCCCTCGGTGAGTGTGGTTCAAATATTATTATTTTTTAGCCATCGAAGCTATCATGCTATCTATGTGATCATTGTCCCTTGTCCCGTTTCTCATACATACCCCATGTCCCCTCCCCTTCGATCCATAAATGCAATCGCCTTGTCTTGCAGGTGTGTTAAAGCCCCAACCCTAAAAAATGCAAGCAAATGAGCCGCTCGCCTATAAACGACCCTTTTCATAATCACATATCTCATCAAAAACATAAAAAAAGTCCCATTTTAGAAACTGTTCTGGTGCCAATGCTCATGCACTCCAAGTCTTCCATTACACATGCCTGGCCCAAACCAATCAAATAACTCTACCACGAGAAAATGAAATGCCAAAAGACCGCCAGATATTCCCCAGCTTATTCTTGTCCCAAGCCCCAGTTCAACGGCGGCTATGATGACAAGCGGGTACCAGATCCATCGTCTTGCTAGGGAAGAAAGACATGGTTTTGTTATCATGAAAACTTTGAAAAGAAAAATTGATACTCTAGCTAGTAGAGTAAGAGATTGCTCGTTGTGACGAGCCCATGTTTCGGTGTAGTGACGATAAAGGGATATGCGATTTATGAAGGAGGAAATTGGTGTGGTTGGTGGTGGCATTAAAAGTGGTGTGGTAATGTGTGGTTTCGATATGGTGCCAGAAGTGCGATGTCGACTGATTTCAACCGCGAGCTGCGAGGTTGGGTTGGGTGATGATGAACGAGATGAGGTCTCCGATGAAGCATCTTCAATATACGCTCTTGAGAGCACACGCTTCGGTTCGCGTTCGTTGACTGGTGTTGCAGGTGGTATGGGTGAGTCAATGGATTGAATCCGTCCACGAATGCCAGATGCACTACCATGTCTTACTCGCGCTGGATTCTGTAAACCTCTTTCTGTTCGAATAGCTTCCAGAATTTCATTTGCACTGGGTCGATCATTAGGGTTGACGGCGAGCAGTCTTTTCAGAAAGTTATATAGCTGATTTGGCAATTCGGGCCGCTCTCGACGCTCGTCTTGGAATCCTGACCAAGTACTAATTTCCGCTCGGAGTTGATCCATGTCTTCAAAGTCTTCCTCGAAGCTGTCTGCACTCTTGTAGGGCAGTCGTCGGAAACACATAAAGTATAATATCATCCCCAAACTGAATATATCGGATTTTGTGGTAAAATTTCCATAACGACCAAATTGATCTTGTTTCAAGACCTCAGGAGCACAATATGATATGGTGCCTGTAGATCCTGTTGACTTCCTCGCAACATTTTCTGCTTGAACTTCTCCAAAATCGCTTATGAGACAACGCATATCACTTCCATCTTGATGGAGCAAGCAATTGCTTGGTTTTAAGTCTCGATGGATGTAGTTTGAGGCGTGTAGATGTGCAAGACCAGACGTAATATCCTTGAAGAAAGAAAATATCTCCTCGAATTGCAATTTTCGTGGTGATGACCTCAAATTCGGTCGTTCGGCGCCACCCTTCGATCTCCTTCGCATTTGCTCCTTCAACTGTTCATTCGTGGTGTGCATTTTAGGTGTAGGTCCAGCGATATAACGCAGTAAATCTCCCGAGTTGCAATATTGCTGAAGGATGAAGGCGCATGGTACCGAGGGACTGAACCGATTCAATTGAACATCTTCTAGCCAGACATGCCGGTAGGATACGAGATTCGGGTGAGAAAGTCCTTGCAAAAGTTGGACCTCAATAAGGACTGTGGAAGTTAGAATATGGCCCTCGCATGGATTGGATTACTATACCTTTCTCCAACCATGAATGATCATCTCCCACAGGTACTCTCTTGCACGCAAATTGGCCTATGGGATATCAGTATTTAGTCCTGTATTTTCAGAATTTTCTATACCTAGGGATACACCATCAAGCTCATGACGGACTAAAAGAACGACTCCCTTTCCTCCACGGCCTAATTCTTTGTCCACGGTAAAGAATCTCTTGAAGTAGTTCGGACTGAATGCCTCCTTCTTTATGGTATGACCTGTTTCTACTGCCGGAGAACTCGTCACGAATTCCACACTATCCTCTGCATCATCTACATAATTCGCAGATGGTGAAGCGGGTTGTACTAATCTGCGAATCGGACTAGAGGGCGCTTGTTCATTTGAACCACTATTTGCAGCATGTAGCATGCGAAAGTACTCCGGCGATATGAAAGCATGAGCTCGAGCAGAGGGGGTGGGCTGTCGTTCTGGAGATGGCGTTCGTAATGGTCGATGGCATGTCGGACAGTCATTCAAGGCAAGACTGGGAGGGGCACTTCGAAGCACCAATTGTTGGGTATTAGGGTCTCGTATGACGATCGCATCATCATGGCGACTATAATACTAAATGTCAGTATGTATCTACGAGCATCTGACTCCTCGATGGGTTCTGCGGTAAAAGAATAATAGACTAAAACCTACAGCACAATCTCCCGACTGTCTCTAGATGAATATGGTACTAAAGACATGGTATGGTAGGGAGTTGGAGTGAAGTTAAAGAATTGATGTTATAAACAAGATCTTCTCGACCTTCTTATGCCACATTATTCGTTATGTTATTTCAGTGGTGCTTTATATAAGTCAAGCATGAATACAAACAAGAATTGTACTTGTTCTTGCATCAGGATGAATGTATACAATCGCAACTTATTATTCGTATTGTGATGACATGCAGAAATGGGATCGGAATATCGGGATTCGGGACGATCATTCTAGTGGGTGCCATTAGTGTCCAGGCGGTTCCCTTTCCCCACATTCCCCTATTCAATAGGCACTGTCAGCTGTCAGTCTGCCACTGAAACGTGACACTACCGGCATGGCCCGATCCTATTAATAAGCTTACCTTACCTATCTAGGTAGACACCTAAGGAAGGTACTCTTATTGTAAGACTACCTATCTACCTCCACTACTTCTTTTGACCCAATGTCAACATCTACTGCCTCAAGTTACATCATCATTCTTACCACCATCTACGATCTTGAGCCAACCGCTATTCAATGACTCTTTGGGGCATATATGATGATCAACAGGTCGATCAAAGAATCCATGACTTTGTCTCCGCAGTCAAACATCAAAGCGTCCATCCAACATGATGACTGACCGGTGAGGAGTAGTGGAGAGAGTGGAGTTGGAGCTGGAGTTTGACATATCACTCTAGCACTACCTGTATGAGGCGGAATACTACATCTCCACTAACGCAAGCATATCGTATGATTTCAAGATGATACAGATGTGGGTATCTATGGAGTATTCACAGTTGTCTAAAACAATTTGCTCTTCTATCTAGGTATTCTCCATACTCTCTAGCATCGAGAGCCATCTGATATTGGCTTTTGAGGGTTCACTATCACCACAACTACATCCAGTCTTCACACAGTGACAGCGGATGTAACATTGGAATATTACCGGAAGAAGGTATGAAAGAGACCACGCCGAAGACAATCGGCGAGTATTGTTTCAAAAGCATACTGTGGTACATGATCACCTCGCCAACATCCGTCACAGATTTCTACATGTCAAAACATTAAATCGATAGTTGCGCTTCGATATGTACCGAGCCGACAGCACGTTTGAAGCACATGGCAACCAACGCGATTACGCATGCATGGGTCCTGAATATATCAATCTCGGAGCTTTGTATGTTTGTTGCCGTGTTGAGCAAACATGGGATTTTCCTTCTCGAAGGCGGAAGTATGCAGAGGAGAATTCCATTTGCATTCATCAAAGCAACCATAATCACTTCCGTGAAAATGGCAACAAAGAGATTCAACAACTATAGCCTAAGGCTCTTGCCAGCCATCAAGCAGCTATTTTTGACACCGTGGATTGCTACTGGCTATTGCTACTGGCTCGTTCTATAGTGCATTTAGCTCGCAAGGTACCATCCCAATCCCACCACTAATAATACAAGAAATTTTTGGATCTTTAATTTGATTACGAAGTTCTTTGTTTCCAAATTCCAATCTCTCGGTTTGTGCCTGATCTAAGTGATGGGGTTTACAACAAATACATCTATTGGATGTTATACGGAAGGTCCGCTCGTGCCAAGGAAACTAATCATCGAAAAAACAAAGGGCGTGGTTCATATTGTTCCACCATGGCTTCTAGAACTCATTCTTTGTTGAATATTATTTACCAGTATATTTACTCATGTCAGACAAGTGGTTAATCTGAATCTGGAGGCCAGATTGGACTTGGAGGTCCTTACTACCATCGATATGGGTCAGGAAAGTGTGATAATTGGTGTTATTATCATTGTCCTTACTGTGATTGGAGGTGCAGCAGCTTTCTTCGTATGGCATCGACTTCATAGATCGAGACGGCGGGGTGAATCGATCGAGATGCGACATGCGCTAGCACGTGGCCCAGATGGTCGCCGTGTGCGGGAACGTCGTTCAGGTGGTCGCCGTGTGAGGGATCGGGATCGTGGTCAAGAAAGTCGCCGTGAACGGGTACGTGATCAAGGGGGGCTAAGTATAGCGGACATCGTAGGCGACACGAACGGAAATTTCATGGGAGGAACTAGAAGTGATGAACAGCGAGATGGTCGAAGCTTAGCAGATATTTTAAATCCACCTCCAAGAAGTGCTAGAAAGTCATCTGCCGCTAAGAAGGGAAAGAAAAAAGATACTCCTGGGGAATTGAAGGAAAGGCCTGGTACAGCTGATGCTGAAAGCAGCTCAGCAGGTCGTGTACCCCAACCTACCACTGAACAGCCAGCAGCGGGCGTTGGAGAAAAAAGCAAATGGAAAAAAGCCCCAGGGAGAATCCAGAGACCAGACATCAATCCCGCGAACAGTGATACTCAATTAATTAGGCTCGAATCGTCTCCAAATCGTTCTCAAGATGGAAGCAGTGTAAACTCGGAGCCATCATTGAGCCAGACAGAACTGGAGAGGGGAGTTTGACATGCTGATAAATCGTGTCAATTAGTCTCCCGGGGGAATGGACTCAAATTCACCGAGCCCTGCAATACCACCTCTGGTGCAACAAAGCAAGGAGAGTTGTTCTGCGCCAGAGTGTTTACACCTCCCCAAACGCCAGGTAGTGTGATTGAGATATCGGAGAATCTTTGGAGTACGAGCACTACCCAAGTCCGAACCCAGTAAATATCGAATTCGGATGAACGAATGCAGGAAAAGCGTTGTGATATATAATGACGAGCATCAAACTTTGGCATACGAAGGAAGAAAGAAAGAAAGGGAGATTTTGTATCTATCAAGCTTATGGTTTTTGAAGTTAAAGAATCGGCTTGCTGTTGTTTGTAACACGTTTTGTTTGTCTCTTTCAATCATCGCATCGAAATTTTAAATAAGATAACCCAAGTAGCGTTGCACAATATTAACACACTTTATCGTCATCATCATTGGTGCATTACTGGCATTCATGTGCATATCTCTCTCTATCTTTGAAGTTGTTTCTATATATCTAAGTTATCTTACTCTATATATTTATAGGAATCATCAATTGCTGTGACATTTCTACAGCTTTACATTTTCCAGAATCCAAAATGGCGAGTCCGAGTCTCAACATGAAATCCATCGATTCATTGCAGCTGCACATGCAGTAGCAGTAGCAGTAGCATTAGCATCAATAATCAAAAGAAGTCGAGATCGATCATGCAAGCCGATTTTAACTGTTAATAGTATATGCTGACTGAGTTTGTTCATCATCACCGAATCGATACGTCACTGGGGGTTGAAGTTTGAAGTTTGACGTTTTGTGAGAATACCTATTGATTCATGGATATAGTAGTAGTAACCTACCTACCTATATACCTAGTACCTCCACAAATCCAATCCAATCCAATCAAACCAAAACTAAAACTAAAACTAAAACTAATATTCCCAGAAAGAAAAAGAGCCTTTCTAATGCAATACAGCTTTCATCAATAGTCTAACAAGCACTCACCAGCTCAATTAAATCGTACTTATTATAAATAACTCGATCATGATCCTCCAAGTAATCAATTCCCCGAATCAGATTCTCCACCCCCTACCCCCAGGTTTTCACCATGCCTCAATTCCACAACCCCCAAATCGCAATCCCAATCTTATCATTTGGACTCGGACTCGGACTCGCCACCACCATAGCCTGTCGATTAATTCTCCATCGAGTTTCTAGCACGAATGACACCTCGTCACATATCCACACTAGCACGGAAAAGAGCGAGGGGAATGAAAACTCCACGGATACATTAAGACCCAATTCTCCAGGCGCGCAAACTCAACGACTTATTGCGGATAACGACCTGGGTTGCCAGACAAAGATTGAAGAAGCGAGGGCCCTAATCAGGGAGTCGGATAGGCTCGCAGGAAGGATAACTGGAAACTTCTCAAGCGATAGTGATAACGAATCGACCGCCCCTCCAATTCACGATACGAAAGCACCATGTACATGTCCTATGCCATTTGACGACGATATGCTTAATCCACTCAAAGAGATTCACAGCATCCCGATGCCAAAAACAGAAGATGAAATCTTAAATGATTGTCTCGCGGCTGAACGAGCGACGTATCGCGAGGGTTTCCTTTCGGATTTTGCTCATATTCCATGTGGAATATTGCGGGAGGTTTATGGGGATTTCGGGGATGTGAATGAGGAAGCGGATGGGGCGGAGATAGTTAGGGGAGAGGAGGAGGAGAGGGATGAGAGGGGGGGGAGGGTATTTGAATATGCAGATGGGAGACCTATTGTGGCGCCGGCGAATCTTAATTCGATTGCGGCGCACGCATCGGATCAGATCAGTTGAATAATGGTTGAGATGTTAACAAGCAAGGATTGAATGGAATCGGATCTATGGAGGAAACGAATGTGAAGTGGGTAGATGACTGTTGGATAAATCACGTGCCTACGGCACGCAAGCGCATGCAGCGCTAGCGGGCTTATATAGTCCATCTGTAGCATAGTTTTTAGAACTTCGAGCCAAATACACTGCATACTATAGTACATTTGTTCTCCATAGCCCATGGTGATTCCAACAATGACTAAATAAATAGGGAGACAAATAAGAGTTTGAAAAGTCAATTAAGATGAACTAACACCTTATTGTAGATCCAAGTAAGTGGATTAGACGAGTAAATATAATCTGTACTAGATAGCAAGATAAGTTATCTCAATAAACATTCAGCTCACGCCAAGCACAAATTATGTGCTATCTCCCTAACTCCGATCCCATTCGATCCGAGTGAGGCTCTTCAATCCGACGCCCTTCAATTCGACGCCCATGATCAAACTCCGGACCACAACCAAAACATCTATAACTTAACCTTTCCCCCATTCATCTCATTCCACTCCTTCTCCCCAAACTTCACATACTCATCCCCTCTCAGCCACCACATCTGATCCCCACTCTCCTCGACTTCCCTCGGGTCAACCCCCTGTTTCCTAATAACATGTTTAACCATCTTCACTGTCCCCGTAACTTCCATTTCCTCCCCCTCTTTCTTAACCCTCAAAAAAATCGGTATCGCATAACTCGGCAATTCCTTCTTCACATGCACTGCTAAATCTTTCATTATTCCTGGACTTTGGTCTTTCAGAATAACAGCCACGCAGCCCGCCCGCCCATCATGATGAGGAAGGGAAACTCCGTAGACATTTGCCTCTTGAACTGCTGGATGAGTAGAAAGAGCCTCCGCGACTTCATTTGTTGATACATTTTCGGACTTCCAGCGGAATGTATCGCCGATTCGATCATTGAAATATGCTCTTCCTTCATTATCCCATGTCATGATATCACCTGTTCGAAACCATGCATCGTCCTTTTCGAAAACGCTTCTTAAAACCTTGCTATCGGATGCACTTTGATTATTGAAATACCCATGATAGCCTGAGGTAATATCGGCCGGGTCAAGTTTATACAGCATTTCTCCGGGGTTTCCATCAGGTACTCTCGTGCAGAATCCGGTAGTTTTCGATCGATAGGGCTGTTCCGTTTCAACATCCAGCTCAACAACTGCCCATCTTTTCCTCAACAGGAGCCCGTAAACAAATCCGTTACGACTCACAGCGCCCTTGCTAAATTCGTTATTTGAATAATTCCAGCCAGCTCCAGCGCCTTCAGTTGCGGAGTAGAACTCGGCAATAGTCTTAATTTCAAATCGTTCCTTAAACTTATTCCAGATATCAGGTCTCAAGCCATTGCCGAACGCCATTCGAACATCGTTCTTCTTGTCTAGATTTTCGCCCGTCACGGGGTCGTATTGAGGAGGTGCAGATAAGAGGTAGCGACAGACTTCGCCAACATATTGAATAATATTTGCCTTTGATTCTCGAACTTCTTTCCAGAATGTCTTGGTGGAAAATTTTCTGCCAATACATATTGTTGCGCCCGTGTTGAGGGCCGCCAGTACAGCAAGGACACTAGCGGCGGAATGGTACATAGGCATGCACTAAGGAAATTAGTATTAGAAAACACAAGTAGATGAGGTGAGCGCACAGTATATAATACATCAGGACGACTGTATCCACTCCATTTTGGCATGATAGTTGATCCAAAATTTGCCTTTCCCCATGCGACAACTGCGGGTTTAGGTAGACCTGTAGTGCCACTGGTGTATATCAACATTCCGATATTTGACTTTGTTTGTTGATGTCTTGTAGAATCAGGCTCTCGAACACCCTCGGTAGAAATGATAGTGGCCTCTATGTCAGGAGTGAGAATTTGGAAAGAGATATCAGGAAGATCATCTCGAACCTCCTGTGTTAGTTTGTCTTCGACTGTTGGATCGACGATACATAATCTCGCAGTGGAGACTTTGACACAATGTGACAAAGCTTTTCCTGTCAAGTTGTAATTGATGAAAGCTGGTTTGGCGCCTATACTCCATAATCCGAACCACAAGAAGAAGAATTTATCCGAATTGGTGAAATCCATGGCAACAATTTCCTCCGGCTTGACATTGTGGGTATTCTTCAGCCATGTTCCGTATTTCAAAACTATATCATATGTTTCCTTGAATGTCCAATTCTTGCCTTCGAAAATTATGAATGTGTCATTTGCGAATTCTCCTTGGGCACGTTCTTCGAGGATATACCACATATTCAGACGATCTTCTCTTTCTCTTCCACTGGTAAAGGCCAATGCTTTTAATACAGCACCCAATAATTGATAATCGTGGCCCAGAGAAAGCTTTGCATTGAAGTATGCCAGCCCAGCCAAAGCTGCTGGAGCTGCTAAAGCCAATGGGACTATCAATTGTCAATAATCATAATCGTCCTTGAAGGCGGAGAGATATGAGCTGACCTGGCATGTTGATAACAATGCTGAAGGAAAATCTTCAGCTATCAGATGAATACCCCAAGAGCTTCGTACAAATATGGCATGAAATGGTCAAATATTCCTCAACCGCTAGATTCAAAGGACAATCGCACCCCAATATAGGATGAAATGGATGAAAGGGTAAATACTGGAAGAATTGATTGCGCAAACAACGAGGATTGATGTTCAATTGATCTCATCGGTTGATCCAAAGAGTCAAGAATAGCTGGAGGTCAAACGTGGTGAATAAAGTAGTTCCGATGAAGAATATGGACGGTGAACAATACAGATATGTTTTATTTAAAAACTTTACCATAAATAATCTGGCTGAAGTCTAGGTGATACCTATGCAATGAATATCGCCATTGCGCTCTTTACTTTTTTTTATTCCCGAATATGCCTCGGCATAGGAACATTGGGCGTCCTTAACCATTGTACCATTGTACTAGTAATATAAGCTGCAAGCTGCATGTTTATAATAATAATGCGAAAGAGATTGTATCTCTCTGACTGGATCTCTGTTTAGTGATTCGCGGGTTGTAGAAAACTTTGAGCCTTGAGGGGACGAGAGGGAGTTTTGTCTTCTCTTCTCTTCTGACTACCAATCACAGAACATATTGTGACCTTGTGGATGGATGCCATGAAAATGCCATGAAAATGCCATGAAAATGCCACGAATAGATCTCTTCTCCGTTCTCTTGGAAAAGTATGGGCATAAGTCGGTCCCGTGCAACATATGATGGGATGTGATGGGATGAGAACCCTTGTTTGTGAAACCTTGACTGAATGTAGGTTAAATCAAGGTAGTATTTCTGTTCCGGTTGGATAAATGTGTCTCCAGCTGTCTGTTTGTCTGCGAATAACGAATAAGGAATAAGGAACGGCTTTCCACACTTCAAATGGCGAATCCGCGAATACCCTCATATCTACGGAGTCGGGTACATATTACCTATCGGCGTATCTTGGTGGATTGGTGGAGAACAATTTATGGAGGTTCAATAATTAAATAATTAAATAATTGGACCTTTGGATCCTGATAACCTTACCTATCAGAGCTTCAGCGGCAACAGCCTTGTCTACTCGTGGTAGCCTTGTCATGTTCAGCCTTGTCATATCTCAGCGCTAAAACCTTCTCGGTCGCAACTTGGAAACTTAAACTAATTCCGACGAGGCCAGGCCAGGGCCATCCATTCATACAAACAGATATCTGATATATCTGGCAAATGGACAATCAAACTTCAACATAATGTCAATATCAACAAATGGACCTGCATCCTCAGGACAAAAGACGAAAACAATAGATGGAAATGTGAACAATCTCAATAATGTTGCGCCCGAAAATGCCGTGGCAGCAGTAAACAAGAGAAAGGAACCACCACCCGAGAAACCGGAAAGCATTCGCCTGCGAATACAAGTTATCCTTTCATTCTGGGCCATTGTTTTATTATTTGGTTTGCCGATATGGTGGAGGACAACTACGATATACAGAGCGCCGTTACCTCTAGATCAAATGACGGATTGGGCTGAAGGAAGAGTACGTTGATCTCATTTATATGGATAGCATTTACTGACTGATCATTTCAGGCATGTCGTCCCGTCTTCCCACTTACGATATCAATCGAAGCCAAATCATTACAAGAAAATGAAGCTCAAAATCTTCTGCGAACTACACAACATGCTTTAGACGATCTAAATGATTTCTCCGCACATCATCTGCGATTACAACTTTCCCCGCCCGTCAATGCTTCCGCGACTGCGCCTGGATTCTCAACTGGAGGCATGGGGGAGGAGGTTGCTTTGACTATTAGACTTTTGCCTGGGACGGCATCACAGTCTAATTTGCAAGCCTATGCACCAATTTTAGATATATACTATACACCCAATCAGATACCCTCGAGCTCATCCTCGTCATCTTCATTAGCGACCTATATTGCGAATACATTAAGAGGCGTGTTTGCCGAAGAGCAAGCTATGATAGCGTATTTACTCTCTACCAGTTCCGCTCCACCAGAAAGGAGTCCAAAAGCGTTGGCGCCAGAATTGGCAGATACCTTAGCCAAATGGACAACACGATCATTAAAATATTCTGGAACTTATCACTTAACATTCTCCCTTTTCACCCCAAACGCCACTCCATCATCCTGGGATATCGAGGCTGCGTTAGAAGAGCACATGAAACCATTACTAGAAAGCTTCACTGCGATCAGCAATTTTACGATTGATACCCAAGTCCAACTATACGCTACACCGGGCGTCAGCGGAAACGTCTTACGAAAAGAAGATCTAAGCGGATTCATAAACGCCGCCGAATGGCCACTAAGCCCTAGTATCGGCGGCGCCCCCACCATAAACTTCATTCTTTACGTAGGCGACATGGAAGTAGAAGGTGGCGGGAAAAGTTGGCTAATCCCCCAATGGGGGGGCGTCGTAATCCAATCCGACATCTCCGATTTACGCCCCGCCATGCTCACTTTCTCCACTCAACTAATGTCTCTCATGGGTGCTCCCGAAACCGGTTCTCTTCCCCTCCGCTTAATGACACTAGTGCGCGTTCGTAGCGCAGGGCTCCTGCTAAAAGCAAGCGGCACACTAGGAAGTCTAGCGCGCTTAAGTAACGCGCTTCCGTCAATTAGTATACCGGAATCGGTGCAAGATGGTGTCTATACGACCATTGAACATTTGAGAAAAGCATGCGATGGGCTGGGAGGAAAAGAAGGATTGGAAAATGCACGCATTGCAGAAGAGGCGGCCGAGAAGGCATTTTTCGAGAAGAGTATGGTGGGCCAGGTATATTTTCCGGATGAACATAAAGTGGCGGTTTATTTACCGTTGTTGGGACCGGTGGGGGTACCGCTCGTGATGGGGGTCCTGAAGGAAGTCAAGGCGTGGAGGAAGAGGAGAAGAGCGGTTAGCTAGTTCATATTTAGAATAATGATTTAATGATTTTTTTCGAGTCTTCTTTTTCCTGTTGCATTTTGTCTTTTTGGATAGAATCCTTTCCCCGTGAAAGATGGTTTTATATATATATCTAATCTATCAATCCTACCTATCTATCCCAACTACTATACATCAACCTCTCACCTCTCACCTCTCACCCGCAAATCCCCAAACCTCCATCCCATTCCCAACAATAACGGCTTTCGTCTCATGGCCATCCATCCCCGCACTTCTCGAAATCATCCCCACATCCCCTATATCAGCAACCGCCGTGAATTCATCCCCCACCAACTCGATATCTACCGGACACACATCTTCTCCTGTCATTCCCATGCCCATTCCACTTGCGGAGTTAATACCAACCCGCCATGTTTTAACCCTCTGATCGGTACTTGATGATATTATATACATATACATATACATATCATCATCTATCTCCCCTTCGTCCTCCGGTACAAAAGCAACCCCGGTAATAGCCGCCGCATGAGCATCTGGTAAAATCATCGTTGTGGGAGATCCGAATTCCGAAGACCCATCATCATCATCATCGGTGTGGGAATGCGAATTAGAATTGGAATTGGAATCGGATTTGGAATTGGAAATTGGGTAGAGAGTTACACCTAATGCATTATCATCGCCACCCGTCACCACTACTAAATTTGCATTACGAGTGCTGCGTGTGTATTTGAAGGAGAGAGATTTAATGGCGTTTTGATGGACTTTGGTATGGGATAGGAGGCGAGGTTCTTGGGGTTCGGTGGTGCGGGGTTGAGAGACGAGAGGAAGGGATGCGTTCCAGATACATAGATTCCCATCAGTTGCCGCGGTTAAAAATTGGATCTGCGTCTTGGATACGCCGAGATGAATAATCTGCGTTAGACATGCAGACGTGTATCTTCCGCTCACCAGTAATTTGAACCTTTGTGTTTTGGAATATACATAGGTGCGGATCGTGGAGTCGGAATATGCTAGCGTGATGATCATTTCCGATGAAGTACTCTCGGGAACTTCAGAGACGTCGAATGACATTATGCGTAAATCCTGTTCTTCGGTGGGGTCGGGACATGATGCTTCGCACATGACTCCTAGACCAAAGCCGGGAATCTCTTGAATGGCCCAGATGTAGAACTCTTCGACGCCTCCGCTGCTGAATAGATAGTTTGAGTTGTGCCAGTGAAGATGCTGGATTCCTGCGGTGTGTTTTTGGATGACTGCGAGGCACTCGAGGTTGTTGTTCGAATCGTAGCTTTTGTTCTTCTTGTCTTCATAGCGCCATATTCTTATATTGGTATCTTCAGCACCGGTGGCTATCATTTGTGGAAAACCTCCTACAGCACAAGCTTTTATTTCTCGTCCATGGCCACCGGGTTTGATGGTGCGATGCGAGGGTACCTTTTGGGAATGAAGGTATAATTGGGATGCTTTCGTGTATATCAAATGGCCACTGCCGCTTCCTCTAACATCTTTAAGCGGAGAATATGCGTGAGCTCGATGTGCTCCTCCACAATCAATCCGCATGATTTCGGATTGTTTTGTCTCATTCCAGACGATGAGACTTTTGCTTTTGAATCCATATAGGATCAAATCAGAACCTTGAAACCAACAAGCCTCAATCATAGGTCCGAATGGTGGTGCAGCGCGATGGACACATGCAACCTTCGATGTGGCTTCAGGTTCAGTGTTATCGTAGGAGAAAATGGCATATAATCCGTCTCGGCTGGTGATTGCGAAATAGCTTTTTGTTTGTTGAGATTCGGGATTTGGTACAGCGACAATGGAAGTGATCGCGTCTTTTTTACCTTGTGGATTCCAGGTACTCAAGGAGTCACTATTGATGTCGTGTACAGCAATTTGGCCTTCTCTAGAACCAATGACGAGATGATCGCCACATCTACCAGCACCTGTGACTATAAATTTTGGAGGTAATGATAGAATCATTCTATTTGCAATATATTTTGACCCAGAAGATTGCAAATCAAAGGAGAATATTGTCAGTTCTTGGGTTCCCACCAATGTGACCAACAAGTCGACGGATTTATTTTCATTTCTGGAGACAATGAACATATCGGATGGTTTTCGCTCGACATGGCCTATCTCGATGATTGGTGATCCTGGTTGATACAAGAATATGTTCCCATTGGTACCCGCCAGGAAGCATATTTCCAGTGCCGAATTCCCCTTTAGAATCGAGTATGACCTGAGATCTTGAGCATTCGATTCAGGGAGAGCGAGTTCTTTGAACGTAACAGAATCTTCGATTGTAGCTTTAATAATTCTCCCAAATGTTGTTGTTATCAGGAAAGCACCCTCAGATACGAAGGCATAACGATTGAAAGCATCTTTGGGTGCCTTCTTTTTTGATACCATGACATCTTGCTCCAATTCCTTTTTAGAGCAAGACTCTGCGGAAGCAAGAGATTTGAACACCTCCTCAAGCTCAAAGGCTACCGAGAAAAACGAACCTTCAACGGAATTATCTATCGCAAGGGTTTCAGTAATGATGTTACTTGACGGTTCAACAGAAGTTGGATCTGGTTTTCTCTCCTCGTCGAATGAATACGTTGTTATCTTTCCATCTGCTCCACCGGTGGCAAGGAAGCTCCGATTGTTTTCTATCTGGGTGACAGCCGCTGACCAAATATGCTTCCCAGTATGGAAGGCGAATGTTTTAACATGTGTCAGCTTAGCAGGAGTATTCGAGCTAAGTTTGGAAACATCAAGTCCTAGAATGCCGGCAGTTTTGCTCATATTCTGAAGTTCACTGCCAAGTTCTAGTGCCCATTGTTGGGCCGTGGAATCTTCCCCGAAAGAGAGAATGGTAAATGGTGAATTGCCAAACCTTGATACATCAGTGTAGTGGAATTTTACACCCCAAATACGAGATGCATGAGCCATGGTTACAGCGATACATCTATTGAAACCATTAGAGTCATGCTGGGGCTCAGTAGTCTCCCCAAAACCTGTCTCTCGTGGCAGCAAGTCGGCAGCCAATTTCATAGCATCTACATCATTCTGTGAACCATCTTCAAGGTTCCATATACGTATCGTACGATCGTCGCTACAACTTGCTAGCAACCGAGTGGTCGTTCCATCATCACCTATGATCAGTGGTGATATATCGACACCAAAAATCGATCCCTCGTGACCAGTGAATACAAAGAGAGCCTCGTTGCGGAATGCACAGCTATCTTCAGTAGCAACGCATTTCCAAACAATAATCTCACCAAAGATAGTTCCTGCTGCTACTATGACGGTATCTTGGTTTTCGCAAACGAGACAGGCAGAATACAACATGGACCTGGAAGAAGGTTGTAATTGACGCAACCTGATTGATCCATCTTTTTTGGCTAGAGTTGCTTGGAGCATTGCATTATGAGCAGTGACCATAACACATCCTTCCTTCTCCCACGGACAAAATCCAACACTAAGAACCCAATCACTGACGGATGTTGCTGTCTCTGTGATACTAACCACATGTTGAGATATGATTTTATCAATTTGCGATCTACAAATCAAGGTCAAACAAGATCCACCCCATATGACTACCTGTAGAGTGTCATCAACATCATTGTCTAATTCTCTAATGATGATACCGTGAATGGCCTGTGAGTCAAAGACTCGACATTGACCGATCAGTCTCGAAGTTTCGGCATCGTATATCTTCAGAAACGGGCCTTCAGCCGCAAGAATCAATAACGTTCCAGAAAAATCACGGTAAAACTCCAATGCCAGAATTGGGCTCAACGAGTGATTATGCTAAAATGAAGCAGGTAAGCCAAGATCCGTGTTGGAAGTTTGATATATCGGGACCGTTGCTGACCTTGAAAGAAGACATTGGTATGTATAAATATTGTTGCTCAAAATCTGCATTTTTTGGGGAAGTTTTTCAAAGATCAGGAGCACTTCAGGCACAATAACATGGTTGTCGTGATCTGATGGCGTCTTAATTTTCATTTGTGGATGGCGAGCGAAGTTTACGGAAGCCCAAATTTTCATCACCGCCTTCGTGGCAGAAATTCTTAAATAACGACCTTTCATTGGCTGGCGCTAAGGCGGTGAATAACCTCATTGAATTTTCAAGGTGTGAGCTCCCGGTGAGCTCCCGGTGAGCCCCTAAGGATATGTATTCAATTCTCCAAAGCTCAAAATTCGAATTCGATCCTACCAGTATTTGAGTTATTGATGTCAACAAAAATTCAATTAAGAACCTGTGGTTATCCGAATATATGCATACACCCTTATGAGTTCTTTCACAACAAAGTCATATTTAGATCTCATCATTGAAGTTTAACATTAATTATATATACATATCAACGCATTCCATATTCAAATTATTACCCGAGACAGTGAGGAAACACATCAGAAAGAGAGGAAATTAAGCGAAGGTATCTTTGTCCGTACCACATCTGAATCTTATCCAGGTATCTTCGCTGTTCGACTCATGATTTTGTTGCTCAACCAAAATATCAGATTCTTCTGTTTTCCAACACTCACTTCCAAGGTATTATGTCTGTTCTATCTGTTCCTACGTCAACACTCAGATAGACTTCAATTTAAACCAGCCCCCGTTCTGCCACACCACATTCTCATTCCCATACAACAATTTCTCCCTTTTCCCATCATCCTCCACGCTCGCTAACATCTCCTCCAACTTCTTAAAATTTATGGGCTTGAGAATCCATCCATCGAATCCCCGCCCTATATATTCATCTCTTCTTTGTTCCTCCAAGCTGGCCGAAACAGCTATTACTGGTAAACGGCCATAGACACCCGCGCGCCTGGAGACTGGTGGATTGGTCTCTTTCTCGAAGGCACGGATCATGCATGTGGACTCAAATCCATTGGCTATTGGCATCTGTAGAATATTTAGTCAAGTTGTGGGGTATCTTGAACGGGTTTCTATTATTGAAGAGCGGGTAATGTAAATACCTGTATATCCATCAAAACGATATCAAATCCATCCGGAGCAGCTTTCACAGCATCTGCACAAGTCTGCCCATTAATTTTAACAGTCACCACATGACCTCCTTTCCTTAACCGTTCTTCCAAGAGGCGACTGTTAAGTGGATTATCTTCAGCGACTAGGACATTGAGGTTGCGTATTTCGGGTTGAGGGGGAAGTTCCATGATGGGGAAAGGATATTGAAGTTGGTAATCGGGATTTGTGGTCACGGATTTGGCGGAGAGTGATGGTTCAAAAGCCGAGGTACTGGGTGCTGATTCGGGTGTCTCAAGTATCTCTGTATTGAAGATGGAGCCGGGCTCTCTAAGTGGAGTTGGAGGAGGTGCGAGTGATTTTCCGGGTGTGTCGCATTTTCCGCCGTTCTCAGAATTAGGACTCTCAAGACTGGTTGGCGGGTTTAAAGTATATTCACGTGAGGTTCTTGTATGGAATGAATGCCCTTCCTCAGACTTGCGGAATGGTATGGATACAGTAACAGTAGTTCCGTGTCCTGGTTCCGTATTTATAACTATTTTGCCATCGTTGAGCCTAACAAACCTTGCTGCTACTGCTAAACCTAGGCCAATGGATGACTTGTCCCCATCGAGAAGTGGTGATTCGTCCACATCGTGGTCCTCGTCAAGAACTTTCTCAAAATCTTGGAATATGCCATCAAGTTCAGGTCTATAAAGATGAGGATTAGTTTTTTATCATAAAGGAAGCAAATTAGGTTATTGTTTAAATACGTTAGACCACCCAAAAGCATTCCAAGTACTACTTGGAGTTATTTGAAGAAAACAAAATCACAAAAGCTTACTCCGTGAATCCAGAACCATTGTCTGTGAAAAACATTTCAACTCGAGTCCTCGCTTCATCAGACTCAACATTCTTCAACCCAACAACCACATCACCAGCAGTCGAATGTTTGACAGTGTTTGATAGTAAGTTTGAGATGGTTTGTCTTAAACGCACACCATCACATTTTACCATCGGTGGAACGTTGGAGCTTTCGTCAAATTTGATGTGTAACCTCTTCTTTTGACATTCATCATCAAAATCTTCAATGACATCGTTCATCATTTCTGACAAAACAACATTATCGTGAGACATTTCCGGATCTTCCCCTTCTGCCTCTGTCAAATTCAAAAGATCGTTCACAACAAAAATTAAGGACCTTGATGCGCCTAGGGATTTCTCTAGGTGCAGACGGGCTTTGTCGTCGAGAACTTCTTCAAGCGCTATTTCGAGATAACCAATGATTGCGTTTAACGGATTTCGAACTTTTAGACATCAGTGGCCATCGAAGCATTCGGATTGTTAATTACGTACCTTCAGCTCCGGCTTGTCGTATCAACAATCGAGTCATACGGTTCTGCTGCACAATAGCCTCCTTTTGTCGCCAAACTTCAATAAATCTTCCGTACAACGCACTCAAAACACCTGCTGACTCGACTACAGAATCCTGAATCAGAATAAATCGATCAAAACTGGGATAAACCAACCTTGCTCCCGCGTCCATTCTCGACTAGTACCTATTACATGCTCGCTCCATCTCTTGAAACTCGCTCTTGGTTCAAGGTACCTTGTACCAGGTTTATAGACCTTCTCGTTTGGATTACCGGCCCATTTCACTTCTTTTAGCTGTCCTTTTCGGAAGAACACCAAGAAGTCAGATCCTGACAGGGCTAGTGGAATGACAAGAAATCCAGAAATCGAAACGAAACGAGAAGGAAACATGATATCAGTGCAGTCCGCGGAAATGTTTTGAGTATGAAAAACGGATGTATGGGACTTCCTGCGGATATATTGAAGTAAAGAAATACATTCGTTATAAGCAAACAAACGACCGATTGTTCTTGCTTCGTCCTTGATGGCCAGAAAACCAAAGTCTGCTTCAAACATTTGCAACAGATCTCTTGATGAAGCAGCAACATATTGTGATGGTGAGACCCTAGGAGGAGCTTTGCCTAGGTGTCGTCGCGCTTGTATCCGAGAAAGGTAGAGTAGCTTTTCAATATTGTTACTTGTACAATCACCTAAACTTCGGCAGAGCTCCCTCATTGGAAATGAAACCCTTTTCCCTTCCAGACCATAATCATGGCAAGATATCAAGCCCCACAATCGTCCCTCTACAATCAAGGAGATCGAAAATGATGCCCGCACACCCATGTTTGTCAGATATTTGATATGAACGGGTGACATAGCCCTCAAATATGCCGATGAAAGGTTGAGACTTTTGGGATTATGCTGCTTGGTTGAAGACATAAGTCTGGCCGTCTTTGCCTTTCGATCATAGAGAAGTCGTATCTTGTTGAGTTTATAGAGCTCCCGAGCTTGTATCGGGATGTCGGTATTCGGGAATTTCAGACCGCGATAGAGGTCTAGCGATGCTCTCTCATCAATATACTCTGCTCTAACCAAGCCTGCGTCCACTTCATCAAACTGGTAAGCCATAACCCTGTGGAATCCGGTCAGATCAAAAACGAGACCAACGACGATGTCTAGTAGAGATGCTATCGAGGTGGCTGAATTAAGCTGCTCCTGAACCTCACAGCCAAGATGAAACATTTCCATCTCGCCGAGTCTGTTCTTTGCCCTCTGTATTGTACGAAGAGGCTCACTATATTTCGTAGTTGATATGCTTCGCTCCTCCTCTGTAGCTTGATTGTCAATAACGTTGACGGATTCTCCAGGCAAGTTTGAATCTTCCGGAGGAATGTCGGTTAGTAAATCATTTTTTGACTCGAACTCGCATATAAATAAGCCCGCATCCTCACGAAAATGTAAAGCACAATACATAGGAGTATGTGGAGTTGTTTCAAGCATCATTGTGAAGATATCTGGATATGCTTTAAGGCTTTCTTTTTGATGCCACAGTTTTCTGGCTTCAATTCGGGCTTTGAAGTCTGATTTGTACACTGGGCTGAGCAGTTGGGTGAAGCAAGAGAGCCCAAACAGATCATCAGGTCCACATCCAATGATACTTTCGGAGTTTTCACTTGCAATTCGGACCAAGAACTGACCATCTCCTTGCTCTTCGAGAGCTACCAATGCTCCGAAACTTTGGATAGATCCCGGGATTTGAATGGGCTCATCCTCGCAACGAAGGACCTTCTCATAAATGACATGCTTGGCAGTAGATTGATTGTCAGAAAGCAAGTGATGGGTCGAACTTGTTATAAAAGTGCGTTCGGATGGTGATGATGGCCGACAAGATTCAGCCAAAACGACTTTTGGGGCCTTTGTCTCAATGGTACCGTCATTCTCGGATACGACGGCCGGCACAATTGTAGAAATTGTGATATCTGATACATTCTGATCTTCCATAACATTGGGGCAACTAGATTTTGGAGCACGAGCTTATTCATTAGTTAGCACTGTTGACCAAGTCTTCAAGAATTAACCTGTACCTGGCTCCGTTTCAATGCGGATTGGAAACACCCTCTCAATTCGCATTGCTCCATCTGCATTCTTTTGATTATTTTCGATGTTGTCAAGACTTCTCGAGACGCTCGTAGTTGAAGGCGCAAGTTGTTGTGCCATGTTTAACTAATTTGACATCGGTACTAAAGAAAGGGCGCGCCTGATACAATTGCGGAGATACATATGCTTCCAAAACTATGGAGTATTCTGTAGTAATGATATGGCAATTTAGGATGACCGCGGATATCCTTTCTCTATAACTGATATGGTCGCACAATCGTCGTCAGGGTTGGCGGAACCGTCCCGGCACCCAACATGGTTTGGCGGTCTTTTATTTCCAATATCATATATTGACTACCATACTAACGAGCCATGAGAGAACTTCTAAGACTTGAAAATTCAAATCAATCGACGATCATGCCGGGGATAAGTCATTCTCGCAAGGTTCGATTCGAGTAAGAGGAAAAAGAATACAAATAAAAGACCCATAAGAGTGCACGTTGGCGGATAGGTGAATCACGGTATATTGCTAAATTTCCAAGGCGGCAACATTAAGGACCGTGTTTGGTCACCAAAGATGACACTCATCTTCTGTGAAGAATTGCTAAAAAGCCACTCTGCTTATTCTGCTAATTCTAAACACGCCAAATGCCTTGGGGTGTAACTCGATGACATCCGGTACGTGAAACAAATTCGTGTATCCCATGCTTACCTTCACCAAACGGTCCACTTTGACCTTTTGCTTTTGTACGCACGCTTATATTCTCAGAAAAGGGCAACACGAAGCTTCAAAAAGATATTGACAATCTGGCAGCCAGATATTGGCAAATTGCTAATTTGGAAAGGTTTCAAATGTCGGAGTGAGCTTCATGAGGATATATCCATGTTTTTGTGGAAAAGACACTCAAATTGAGGTATTGGAAGTAGGCATGCCCGGTGGTATGAACAATGTGAAAAAATGTGAAAGAGATGTAACCAACCAAATTTGGTCGGCACCTGCCTGCAGCACTCATTGATGCCTGAGGCATTAAAGAACATCACCTGCACCGGAGACGGAGCTACCTAGAGCCGAGGCCGGTTGTATGATGGACCCCTTACTTACATCTATAATTACAAACTGATTGGTCCCTCGGAGCATACTTAGGTACTTAAGGTTCATTCTTTAAATTGAAGCTATTCCCATATTTCAATCATCCTTTCTAAGTTTTGAACTTGCCGAAGTCTCTCATTCACTGCCCAGTTATACGTAGTGCCATCAATATACCGGTACACCAATGCATTTCTCGTCACTTTTTATTTTGCAGCAATGCAAGTGTACCAATGGAGTATATGATTGCCTTGCCCCGCATCAAAATAGTGTTTCCACTCTTGAAGGCGACGCCAAACTTCACGCCATGACTTCACACCATGAGGGGCAATGAGGGGCAAATTCTCTCAAATTCTTCTCCTCTGTGAGTTTATAAAATCCCAGATATCCGCAGATATCGAGGAATTTCAGCACTCATCAGTAAAGTTACAACTCTCTTACGCCGAACATGGAGCGACTTATTAATGCCATTCGTACAACTCCTCTAATTGACAATCACGCCCATCCATTGCTTATTCCTTCGGCTAAGACAAATTATCCCCTACTAGGCATTACTACCGAGGCGAATGGAGATGCTTTGAAAGCTACCCCTTCATCATTGGCACACATTCGAGCTACAAATCAACTTGCTAACATTCTCGGCTGTCCACCAAAATGGGGTGATGTTTTGAAAGCCATCGCAAAAGAAAATCAGAAACCTGGAGATGTTTGGACAAAACAATGCCTTGAAGGAATCGAAACAATTCTTCTCGATGACGGCTTGAATGCTGACAATGAAGTCTTCAAATATTCTTGGCATGACAAATTGACAAGTAGTAAGTATCTTCAAGTTTCCCCGCACTCGTATAAAAGTTGTGTTACCTCGACACGGTACATCTCTGCCCGTTTAAGGCTTGACTAATCTTGGCCGTCATAGGTAAGTGTAAGAGAATAGTAAGAATAGAAACACTTGCAGCTGAAATAGTGAATCGCAATCTCGATATATTTGCTGTTTCTGAAGATAGGTTCTTTTCCTCGGTCTTGGAGGGTCTCCAGAAAGCGATCAATGATGCTCTCTCTGACCCTGATGTTGTCGGCTTTAAATCAATCATATGTTATAGGACAGGGCTTGATATTTCTGGGGCTTGTCCGTTGGAGGAGGTGAAATTGTCCTTGCTGCGATGTATCTGGAAACAGAAGGTCGAAGGCCATACTCGTCTCAAAAGGTTAGATGGTCAACTCCTGAACTCCTGGATTGTTCACATGGCAGCCGGACTTATCCAAAAGTGCAGAACAGCCCATAAGAAGCCAATTCAGTTCCACACTGGCTTGGGGGATAACGACCTCATGCTTAAAAGTTCTTCGCCGTCCCATCTACAAGGCTTCATTCGAGAGTATCCAGACGTTCCAATCGTTTTACTTCATGCGGGTTATCCATGGACAAAGGAAACTGGATATTTAGCTACCGTATACTCCAATGTCTATGCTGATATCGGTGAGGTATTTCCTTGTGTAAGCCAAGGTGGCCAAGAGACTGTTATTCGAGAGCTCTTAGAGCTTTGCCCTACAGAAAAGATCGTGTGGAGCACAGATGGCCATTGGTTTCCAGAAACGTATTTACTCGCGAAGATCCAATCTCGCGAAGCTTTTGAGAAGGTAAGGTTTTCTTCTGCCACTCAACAACACAATAAATCCGATGATACTCACGGTTTTCAGGTACTCGTGGAATATGTCGATAGAAAGGCATTGACTATCACGCAAGCCGTTAAAGTCGTTGAAGATGTGTTCTTTAACACATCTAATGGACTTTATGACCTCCAATTGAGGCTCAAGCCAATTGAAACACAGTTTGTTGAACAATTTACCAATGGCGGGAACGGAGCTTCAACTATGAATGGGATCAACGGCACCAGCAAATTCAACTACGCCAACAACACCAATGGAACCGATGGGACCAATGGGTTCAATGGGATCAACGGGACCAATGGGATCAAGGGAATTAGTGGTCCAGAGGTTTCGAACCATCCATCAGACCTCGACATCTTTGAATCATTCATGGCAAAACACCCGGAAATTAAGTTTTTGCGTGTACAATTTATCGATTATTGCTCCATCACTCGCTTACGAATTTTACCCATGAAATATGTCTATAAACTCGTTTGCGACAAGAAGGTTGATGTGTCTATTGGAATAACCAACAGCTGCTTAACTCTCATGGCAAATAGCCATAATATAGATTCAGTCTCTCCAAGAGGCGTATGTAGGCTTCTACACGCCATTCCCTCTTCAATGCGCCCCGGACCTTGTTATGGATACGCTTCAGCCCAAGGAGAACTCCGCAACTCCGACAACTCATCACTAGATGTATGCCCCAGAACCACCCTTCGAAGCATCGTTGAGAAAGCAAAGACTCACGGTCTGGATTTTCTCCTTGGCTTCGAGATTGAAGTTGTGTTCATGGAAGGCACACTTAAAAAAGACGACAATACACTCACTTTCAGTCCTCTTCCGGGTACGGACTCTCATTGTTGGGGGGGTAGTAATGCCCTCACCCATACTGTAATTGATGTGATGGGTGAGATTGTGGATACACTTTCCGATGCTGGTGTGGATATTGAACAATGGCACCCAGAGGGAGCTACTGGCCAGTTTGAATTTATCTTACCTGCATATGCACCCCTCGAGGCTGCAGACATACTCTTACAAACTCGCGAGATCATCACCACAGTTGCACGAAATTATGGATGGCGCGCCACGTTACACCCCAAGCCTCTTCCAGAAAACCTCGGCACGGGAGCACATGTTCACATCTCGATACCTACTCAAGAAGGCGAAAAAGAAGAAACGTATTGCCATTTCTATGCTGGAATATTGAAACACCTTCGATCAATTACTGCTTTTACTTACAGTAATCCTGCCAGCTACGACCGTATGTCTGCAGTTGGTTGCTGGGCTGGAAGTACATGGGTGACTTGGGGTACACAAAATCGAGAAACGGCGCTACGAAAGATCGTCGGATCGCACTGGGAAATCAGATGCCTGGATGGCCTTGCTAACATCTATTTGGCCTTAGCAGCTATGATTGGGGCTGGTGTAGAAGGCGTGATCTCAAAAGAAAAGATGACATTGCTTGATTGCGATGTGAATCCGGCTAAGTTGAGCCAGGCAGACAGAGATGACTACAACATCAAAGAGATGCTGCCGTGTACTTTGGAGGAGGCACTTGCCGCTCTCAAAATCGACCAAGGCATGCATAAGATACTTGGCGAGGCAGTAGTGGATACATATATTGCAATGAAACGGGGTGAGTTGGAGCTTCTGAAGTCTTTGAACGATGAGCAGAGGAGAAATTGGATAATCGAGAGGTACTAGGGGTGAAAAATAGTCCCCTGATGGAATGCTGAGCTTAAGTGAAGGAACCGCGTCTGTTATTTCCCCGGCTATTTGGACACAGCTGCAAATTGATTCAATGAGGGTTGAAAACACTCTAAAAAAGTTATTGTATTCCCAGGCTTTGTTTTTTTGTATTGAAGGATCGCGAAGGCGAAGTATGTTTCTAGGACCACAAATAAGTTATCCCTTATGAACTTTGTAATCAAAATTCGGAGTCTTTATCTCCTAAGTCGTGATTGAACTACCACTTTGGGCGAGACAAGTATTTCTTTTATACACTTGAACTCCCACAAATTATAACCGTAGTATTTTTACACATTTCTTAACCATCATCACCTACACGACCCTGCATAAGAGCATACCACCCACTCTCCTCTCTACACATTCTCTTGCCTCCATGATTCCACTCGATGTACTGATATAAATACACTCCCCGGGTTTCCTCAGACCCTGCACAAAGTTTGCATCTTTTCCTCTAACAATCTTCGAAAGTCCTTCTACATCCATCCAAATTCTCTTTGTAGGTTTGCTGATTACCGACATCTTACTCAACACCGGCTCATTATTCCAATACTTCAATCCTAACCACAACCTTCTTGTTGAGATATTTCGCTGTGTAACAGGCTCTGGTACATATGTGGATAGTTCGTCCATAGGAGGGGGAGTAAGGCCACCGCGGGTGACGGATGATAGGAATCCAGAGGATTGGAGACCGAGCATGAGAGTGAGGATCATGTTCGAGGAGGGGACGGAGGTAAGCCCAAGTCGGGCCTTCGAGGCATTTTGGAGATGTGAAGATACGTGGGAGAGAGTTACGAGAGACATAATGGGGACTGGGAGTCTCTAAGACAGATTCGCAAGCCCGCGCGGGCACAATTGTTCAGATCTATCAGGGATATCTTCTTCGAGATTGGAGATGTGGGTGAGATGCTGAGGGAATTGTTAGCTAGTTTTTTCTTGAAATGAGGTTGGAATTGCAACCTCCAGATTTCAGGAGGATTTACATTCGCAGTTTCAGTAATTGTGGCTTCGAAAGAATCTCATATAACACTTTGAGGTTATTCGTCTCGGATTATTTCAATCGCGGCCCATAAACCAAAATAATTTATCTCTGCCTTATCTAATCGCAATAATCTTGTAAGGCTTTAAGGCAGGAAGCATCTATCACCTCAATTCCACCACCTCATTGGTTCTCACTTCATGCACCTTGCCGCCGACATGGGCACTCCCCCATGTTGCAGGTAATTCGCCATGAAATATTGTAAGTTTCATCTATTTCTACTGCTTCCTTTCTCTCTCTTCTCTCTCACTAAGTATTTTTTTCATTCTTCATTTCTCCGTTGTTCCTTTCGTTGAGCGAAAAAAAGCATCCAGCTTCACTTTTTCAGTATCTGTTCAGCTATCAATAATCGCAGGTCGATAATAATGGCAGCACGACCAGGGGAGGATCTTGCAGCTACTTTGTAAGTGAAAGCCCTTGAATCTCTTCTTAATTCCTGGGTCTAATACGTTGCAGGTTTGCAGATATACATTATTTCTATGGACCACCAACGGCCAAACCCCTTCATCACAGATTTGATAAAGGGTCGTATGTATATCTTTTCGAGAATCCAGGGCAGAGAAGAGCTCGTCTTGAAATAGCCAACAATGCTGGTACTCCGGATCAAGATGCTTTCACTGGCCGTAAGTATCATATATGCGAAATGAATACGAAAGTCACATCCGCTGATACATTTAACAGATCTCGATTCTGCCCATGTTAAATACTCTTATAAGCATACCACACTCGTCTCTTTAACTGTAGATGGACCAAATGGACAGCAAAGAAATAGCCCCATTGGTACTCAAGAATGGCATTTACCAACTTTCGATCCTCGGAATGAGACCAAATACATGTACAGACTTCACACGATTGATTTATACTTCTGGAATAAGGAAGATGCACTCAATTTTGTGAATGGAGTTCGGAGAGTCTTACCTCAACATCAGATTACACTAGAGGATGAGCCGGTACCACCACCACCTCATGCAGATGATATGAGCCCAGTGGTTCGACAGTTGGAGAATGTAGCTATCTCGGACCCCTCATACCAACATGGTAGAACCAAGACATCTAGAACTTCCCCTCCAGCTGCTATAAATGTCTCATTTCCTGGACCGCCAAGTTCCTCAAGTCAACAATCACAAGTCCCTACTACCTTTGCGCCAATGGCATACAATCCAGCTGCACCAGCTGCCCCTGAAGTTATCCAGCATCGAGAAAAGACTCCTCCGCCAGAAGATGGTGCTGGAAATCCTCTTGTTCATGCAGCAACCTCAGATCAAGGACAGTTCTCACCACCCTCCCAATTTCATCAACATTCAGGCTTTTCTGCACCAGCCCCACCACCGCAATTCCAAAGACAGCAAACTTTCCCTACGATGTCTCCACCACAGCAGGCGCACGGACAAGGAAGTTTCTCAGCAGCAACCCCACCACAACATACCAGTACCCCTCCGAACTCCAACTATTTTCCCGGCTCAATCCCATCTACAACCACACTCCGCTCCCCCTTCTCTCCACAATTCCCTCCCCAAACCCCTTCATTCGCACCTCCACCTACGACAAGCAGTCCCAATACTTTTGCGCCACCACCCACCGATAACAACCCACCCCTCGCAAGCCCCACTGGCCCCGCACCTCCCGCCTATTCTTCTCCTCCCCTCTCCCCCCAACCATGCCCCTATAACTCAATACGCAACCTTCCCCTCTACCCCCTCCTACCCAACCCACAATCTACCTACCCCTGGCCTCTTCTCCCCCCGGTTTCGCCCCCCAACACCAAAACCTCCCTGTTTCCTCCCCCACCCCTGGCCTCCAGCCTATTCAACCTTTATCCCCTCCCGGAGGATTCTCAAACTATACATACACCGGGGCGCAAACTTCCACCGGGCAACCATTAATGACTCAAAGTGATTATAACATCCATCAGCAAGTTTACAGACCGACAGAGGTAGAGGCGAAGTCGAAGAAGGGAAATGGGGGAAAGAAAGGGAAGGGAGATGCGGAGAATGGAAAGGGGAAGGAAAAAGGACCGAGAGGGCGGTTGGAGGATAATGCCGGCAGGTTGGAAAAGGGCGTTACGGGAATTTTGAAAAAGTTTGAGAAGAAATATGGTTAAGTCCCAATGATGGATTGTTATTGAGATGGGGGGGAAATGAGGCGATGTCGTTGTTGTTGTTAATGTTGTAATGAAGTTATTTGTGTGTTTTCATTTCATCATATCTCATGCATGTTATTTAGCCGGCCTTTTTATTTATGGATGGATGGATACCTCTCAAAACATTAAACTTGGAAAATGTGTAATTCACTGAGTCATTGTTGTTCAATCATTTATTCATTTATTCGTTTATTCGTTTATTCGTTTATTCGTTTATCATATCATCCCGCCTCCCATCCCATCCCATCTCATGACTAAATAAATGTATGTGAAATGTATAGGTACTCACTCACTCACTCTCTCGATAGGTATCAATTGATCAATAGGTAGGTAGGTGGGTTATATAAAGAACTTTGGAAAGGTACCACCTACCTACCTACCTACCTACCTACCTACCTATCTACCTAATAAATATATATTCTCTATATCGATATCTAGGTATATCTTCACCTTCATCTTCATCTTTCCTTACTAGGTAGGTACCTATAGGTATACCATACCATTCGATTCTATCCGATTCAATTCGAGCCAATGCTAGCCTAGGTAGGTGGGTAGGTATTTTACTCCGGTACAAGTATCTATCTACTTCAGTATAAGTATCTAATTAACAACAATGACAACGACAATCTAATCTTCCAGTTCTCGAGAATATATGCTCAATCAATCAATCCCACCTACTTCCCTACTTCCCTACTTCCCTACTTCCCCACCTGCCCACCTACATATGTATGTATGTATATAGCCCTTTTATACTTTTATACTTTTATATAGCCCTCTTATCTTTATCTTTATCTTGCATCTATCCATCTTTCTCTCCATTAATGAGCAAAGTAATCAAGAAATCAAGAAATCAAGAAAGAAAGAAAGCAATCAAGAAATCAAGAAAGAAAGTAATCAAGAAAGAAACCAAGAAACAGGTCTTGTCTTGGGGTATCTCATCATGGTAATTTGCAGAATAGGAGGTACTTGTGTATGTGAGGGGGGGGGGGTATGTAGGGTATGTACGAGAACCAATAATCCATCCAATATACCACCACCACCATCACCAACAACAACAACAACAACAGAAAATAAACAACTAGCGCTATACAAGCCCTAATCCATGCCATCCCATTCCATTCCAACCCAACCCAACCCAACCCAACCCAGCCCAGCCCAGCCCAGTCCATCCCGCTCATCCATCCAATCCCAAATCTCCCCAATAAAACAAAGGGAGGAGGAGAAAAAAAAAAGAGAGAACTCCCATCGCCACACCCATGCATATATGCCCGAACCGAAAAAAAAAACGCCTGTGTGATTCAGACAGAAGAGTGAATGAATGAATGCCCCCGATCCCAATCCTTTGAAGAAAACCCCCTAGCTAGCCCACAACAAAAGAAAATAAACCCCTTCAGGGTTGCAAATTTATGAGTGGTGATATGATGACACAGACATCTTCGTCTCCCTTGATTCGTACAAAATCTCTCTTCTCTTCTCTCTTCTCCCCCCTGCTCCCCAGCCGTTTCCTTCCCCTACGAGCGTGTCTGCAACCTCGAAGTGAAAGTTGAAACCCACGGACTTGTAGGTGGAACAGTCAGTACTGACTCGGGTGACTCATCCCTGGCGCCCTCCTCTTCTACCGGTAGTTCGGCCGATTCCCCCGAAGCGAAAAGAGCGAATTCGATATCCTGAGTTAAATCTTCCAATTGTTCATCGGTCTCTGTTGGTACGGCAAGATGGCTTCCTTTATCTTTATGTTGTTCCGCCGCCGCTTTCCTCGCTTCTCTCAAGAGACTTGCGCCAATTGAAGACATTCCCTCGTTATCATTTTCGACGTCATTTTCAACGTCATTATCGTCGAATTCGTCTGGTGCTAAGACTCGGGGGGCGAGAGGTTCTAAATCGCTGGTTTTGACTCGGTACTCTAATGCTTTCTTTCCTTCAATGATGAGTTCTTCGGTCCAGCCTAGACATCTCTTGAGGCTCTGATTCATTTTTTGACTATCGATGAGTAGTTGTTGATGCTTTGATAAATCAAGGCGTAATCTTTTCTCGTCTTTCTTTCTATGCTTTAGGTCATGTTCCGCTACCGCATTGGGACTTAATGTTCCATCATCAATGGAATCCTCTTCGGAAGTTAACTCGTCTTCGTCTTCATCTTCCTCATCTTCTAGCTCGGAATTTTCCTGGCTAATATCTGATAACGCGGTGCCCTCTTTCTCATCCACAACTGACAAACTTCCACTCGTTGCCCGTGATGATGCTCCTGTGGCCATAGACAACCGACCCGAGCGACTAAGTCGTTTATATCTTCGTAATTCCGCAGTTTGTTTTCTCATTTCTCTTTCTAAGGTTCGATTTATGGCCGCAAGGGATGAATTTGTGATCTCTAGGTCTAAAACTTTTCTTTCGTTTCGTGCAATGGCTGCTAATTCGTTCATGCGTTCGATTGAGCCTCCTGCCTTGAGAACTTCTTGTATTACTTCCTCTTCAGATATTGACTCTTCGCGATCGTCCCCCTCCTCCTCCTCATCTTCACTTTCCCCTTCCCCTTCCTCTTCCTCTTCATGGCCTTCTTGTATCTCATCTGTGTGCGACATCGAAGCCGGACTTGATGGTTCTATTATGGTGATTGGATTCGATATATCCGTAGAGTACCCACTCAATGAAGCCTTTCTTGTCAATACTAGTTTTTCCATAGACGAACCCGTGCTTGACATTCGAGAATGACCATGGAGCCCATCTGCACTTGTTCTCCTTGAATATGTGATATTGTTTGCCGAATGCTGACGACCGCCAGTATTTGGTCGAGGTAAAACTGGAGAAGCCAGTGGGGTTGGAGTCCTGACTGATGATATTGAGGCATGTTGGCTCGTTAATTTTTGTGGTGATGTAGGTCGTTGTAAAGGGGATGTCGTAGTATTTGCTAGTCGCGGTGATGTGACTCGAGAAGAAGTTGAGAGGACTGAACTCGGGCGAGCAGGGGCAAAGTGTGGTGAAGGTGATAATCCTACTTCCGGAGTGCCATTGGCATGAAAGAATTTTGCATGACCTCTTTCTTCCCCAATAATTGATCCTACCGTCGATGCCCCAGAACGAGGAAGTGGTTTCTTAGGAACTTTATCTCCATTGACATGGAAAAATGAAGCGGCCTTTTTAAGCGTGGGAGGTTTTGTTTGCTGTGAGATGTGTGGTTTTACATCACTAGCAAAAAAGAATTTGGAGTCGGCAGAAGACTGTGATGACTGTGAATAATTTAAATCTGAATTGGAGGGACTGAATGCCACTGTCGCTCGTTTCGATGTATCCCTCTCCAACCCAGAAATACCCAATCCAGGGCCATTTTGTGTAGGGTCATATAATCGGGGAGCTTCGGAAGGGGTGGGGGTTCTGGATGGTGAATTGCTTGAGCTATCAAGTCTAATCTTTCGTGTGCTTGATCTTCCGGTTATGTTGTTACTGTTGAGGAATGTAGAAACTGGAGTCGAGAGATCTTCTTTCGCATTATTGGGGGTAGTATTTTCTGAACGTGATTGTCTCGATGTAGGTCTGGGTGAAACTTTTGGTGTTAATGGAGGTTTGGGTTTATTTCCTCTGTTCGTAGAAGCACTTAAAGTCGGTGCCAATGGTCGATTGGTATTTGGCTTATCGTATGAAGGCATATTTGGATTACCACTTTTGGCGGTCAGTGGCGCAGAATCTTTCTGCGAAACAACTCGCATTATGACATTATTGTGCTCTTTTGGAAGACGAAGGAATTTTTCGATAAGAAGTCGGTGTGTAGTCTTTAAAGGTGGTGATCTTGTGAGGGAGTGGATTTTGGAATTTGGATTTTAGGTTGGGGTACGGAACGGGGATGCGATGCAATGATAACCGGTAGTAGAGAATAAGGCGAACTTCACTAGAGTAGGTATCAAGCGAATTGGCAATTTGGGAATCGGGATGCGATGGGAATTTATTATTATTATTGCAGGTGTTATTCTTCTTCTTCTTATTGAGTAAAGCAGGATACAACTGCGAGGGACGAGTAAGACTATTTGTTTCAAAGGAGTCTATGATGAGTACTCTATGTACTTACGAATTGCAGGAGCTTGAATATCCACAGTTCTTCATTAATTGAAACCATGTGAATATCAACATTAATTTGAAGTTATTACGGAGTACGACGGAAGATATTTATAGATATATTTATATTTATATACATTTTGAATGCTTCAAAGTGTGTGTAAACAATGGCAAGATATAGGAGAACATTGAAAGGTTACCTATTAATCATCACTCTATCCGAAGATTTCTTTCCACTTCACCGGTGCTCGCATTATTATTGCTACAATACCAAATAGCTTTGAGATAAGGCTGACCTGAAAGACTGGTTCCATATCTTATTATTTCTCCGATATATGATATACGGCGACATATGATAAACCGATAAACATCAATATGATGATAGCTATCTAACCCCCCATCTCATATCATTCATTGGTCATAAGAACACCAACAATTTGATGCTCATGCTCATGTTCATGCTCATACCATGAATGATGATGATACCATGGATTGAGTGCCGGTTTTCAGTCCTTCTAGAAAGGCTTTTAAGATCATGGGGGATACAACAAACTGCCTTATTTGGTACTTCTAATCCACGGACCACGAGGGTTTCCCTTGTTGTCTCATGCAAAGTGGTGTTGTACATACCTTTAAGGCTTAGGGTTGTGATTGATGGATGGGTGGTGGGTGGTTGCAGGTGTACCGGTACTCATCTGGATTCTGTACTGTACTCGTCAATTTTTGCTTACCTGTAACGGGCCTTGTAATGTTGTAACCCATTCATTATTGAGCGGAATCGATATTAGGTATGTATTGATAAAGATGCTCTCTTCTTACTTGCACTCTAGCTCTCAAATACAATAATCTTAAAATATTTGCGAGTACTATAAATAACAACCGAGATGATATTAAGGAGAAGATCTTACCCAGGTAATACCCATCAACCTCAAAGCAGGAGATACGGATGAAGTTATGAACCCAAAGAGAACAGCAAAGCGGGGCCCGAAAATCCACTCGGTCGCAAATCATAGCCTAGCCGAAAGACCGCCGCTACTGTACTCAATGAATTTTTGTGGCCGAGGCTGAGAATTAGATGCATTACAAATTCCTTTCATCGTACTCGAGTACCATGTATACCTAGTAATTACAACACATTCAAACATCAGTCACTCACTCAGCACACTATACAGTTAGTTATTGCCATGGTCCTCCTAGGATTAGGTCTCCTGATAGCCTCAGTATCATTTCTATGGCATAAACATTATCCGACGACATGGTGGACGTTCCTGACTCGATTCCGCCCTGCTCCTGCCATTCAAGATGGAAGAAAACGAGAGGATGATGTGCTGGAGTTTACAGTCAAAGATGATGGAGAGGAATCGAAAGAAATAGTGCAGGAATCTTTAGGGTCACAATCTGCAAATGCCCCGAGAGCAAATAGCGGGGAAAATACCGAAGTGGAGATATCTACAAATGCGCCTAGTTTCCAAATGACGGAACCCCTTCAACATTCGATGACGACCAAGACGACAGCTATGGAATCTAAGAGCATGCCACCACCTACTTTGCCACCTCTTAGCAAAGCAGCACTCGACCGCGCTGCTATGCCCCCACCACCTCTCTTGAAAAAACCCACACCTCCAACAAAAAGACCATCCTCTCCAAGCACTCCCCGCGCACACGCCTCCCAAGCCTCCCCCACCTCCAACATCCCAAACTTTTCCCTCGATGGATCAAACCCTTCATCCGAAGAACCAGAAGTCCCCTCCTTCCCCGCCGTAAACTCCGCACAGCGTGCTTCAGGCGGTGCACGAGCAGCTCCACGATCAAATGCTCTACCAACCCCCACATCCTCTCTCGCCGTACCATCTCGCGGTCCCATGCCCAACCGATTACCCCTTCCAAATCGCACTTCCAACTCAACTCTCTCAGCCCCCTCCCTTGCCCCTCCACCTACACACAAAAGTATCCCGACCAAACCCCGCAAAAAGGTTCTCCTAACCCCGAACCACAGTCCTCTCGACTGGGCACGTCTCACCTCCTCCCCCTCTGCAAATCTGCGCGGTCTTCCCCCTTCCTCCCCTTATCTCCGCGTTCCTCCATCCTTGCTCAAACAATTCACTGGGAGGAAGGGTAAAGATGCTTGGACTGTGCTTGGCGGGAAAGTATATAATATCACTCCTTATATACCATATCACCCTGGCGGCGAACCGGAATTATTGAAGTGTGCGGGAAGAGATGGCACGAGGCTTTTTGGAGAGGTGCATCCGTGGGTTAATTGGGAGGGTATGTTGGAGGCGTGTTTGGTGGGCATTAGTGTGGGAGAAGAGGAGTGTGAAGAAGGTGGCGGGTTGGAGGATATGGATTAGAGATGGAGTGCATGTCGACTTTTGATTGTCGGTCTGTTGCTCCCTAGTAAAATGTTTGAGTGCCATTTTGGTGGTGTTGGGCGTATTAGGATATTTAGACTGATACAGTCTGGACTGTCGCATCATTGGGCGTATAATTGCATCCGTGTGGCTAGAGATGTATTACATAGACAAACATACATACAGAGACCGAGATGGGTATCTCCAGCTTAAACTAGAATATCAAGAATAAAATCATTGTACAACGACGAAAAATCAACCCAGATCATTAAACACACTCCCCCAGCAAAATATCACTCCCTTCATCTCTTTCATACATTCTTCACCCCTCATAACCCAACCCCAACCCCTACCGAAATTTAAATCGATCCTCGTCACTCTCACTATCACTCACTTGCTGTCGTACAGGCGTCACTCTCGCCCTCTTCGCCGGCGCAGCATTCGTCAATGGATTTGCAGCAGCCCTCTTCTGTGCACTCCCACCCACACTCCTCTGACCAACCACCTGCGTTGTCGGTTTCCCTGCCGCCGTCCCCCTCGAGCTCCGAGTCGTAGAAACAGGAGTCCGAATAGGAGGAGTCGGACGAAACGCATCCGGATCCACCTCATCCTCTTCAGACTCCGGAACCATTTCCGGTTCTGCGCTGGGCACGCGAGCGTGCATTGGATTTGCAGGGAGTTCTTCATCCTCGTTATCACTGTTGATTTCTCGCGTGGGGGCTCTCTTTTTCGGTTTTGCTTGGGTGTGGGTTGTTGTTGTGGATACTTCTACGTCTTGGGTTTCCGCCGGCGTGTGTGTTTCTTTTCCCTTGCCTTTTCGGCGTCGACGTTGTGCGTCATTGTCTTCGCCACCTAATCCCCAATATTCATCACCGATGCCGTGGCCCTTCTTCTTTACTTCTTCGAGTGGGACGATGACTCTAGCGTGAGCTCTTACCGGTCCCCCTTCCACCCCCCTCCTTCGGAACTTCTTGAAATTCTTTCGTCCGTTCCATTTATCATCCCATCGTTCACTTTCATCTACATGTGCCGTTGTTTTCGGCGCTGGTTTGGATCGTCGGACTTCCATATCCTCCACTATTGTCAGCTTACGCATTTCTTCAATGTCGATGGTGGATACGGGCTGTTGTAGAGATTCTCGCTCGGCTTTTGCGGCTGCTTCGGCGCGTTCGCGTTGTTGGGCTGCGAGGGCTAGGATGTCGACTTCTTTCTTTTCTTTCTTTTTTATGGGTTCGGCGACTACTACTTCTTTTTTGACCGCGGGAGGAGGTGTTGGTTCGCCTCTTTCTCGACGTTGTCGTTTGAAGGATGCGGTGGCGGGAGCGAAACTATCCATGTATGATTTTTCTTCTACGATGGGGGTGCGGGTCCTTTTCCTAGTTGCTCGAGTGGCCTGGGTTGCCTCTTCGGGTTCGACGGATTGGGAATGTGTGCGGTAGCTGTCGGGTTCGCGGTTAGGATCTTGAGAGACAAAGAGACCTTGTGATTCCTCGGGGAATTGTTCTTCGACTACCATGGATTCGGGCATGGGGGCTAGGGAGGCTGGAGCGGATGGGGGATCGTCATCATCGTCATCATCGTCGAATCCACTGAAACGACTAATCACAGCTCTTCTCGATCTAACCCTTCGGAATTGAGTGTCCTGTGAGACGGTATCCTTAGGAGCCGGAGTCGTGGCTGATGCAACAGCTGGAGTAGGCTTAGGAGGTACAACTGGACTGGTCTTGGGAGATAAAGCTAGAGCAGACTTTGACGGTATATCCTTAGGTCTTCGTGCCTCTGTGTTTGTTGCTCGGAATTGTCAGTATATTATTAAAGAGGTATATCGATAACAAACTTACCAGGTGTTGTAGCCGGGGCTACAGTTCCAGACATTTCTACCTCAAGAGGTCTTCTCAATAGACTTGCATCTTTCTTGAGTATTGCATCCAAAAATTCACTTTGTACAATGAGTCGTTGATCCAGATGAAGAGCAACCTGTCTAGCAAAATCTTGGAACCATTCGACACCATCTCCTCTCGTTGGATAGAACCCCACGACCACGACACCTTTTCCTTCGCTCCCATCTTCGAACTCACCAACCCCTTTCTCCCCTGCTACATTCTTCACATATCTTACGAACTCATCCACTGACGTTTGTAGAGGTGCGACTTCGCGAAACAACGCTTTACCACGTCCATCCGTGATGGGGGCCAGAAGTGTTTCAAATTGAGTTTTATCGTAGAACACGAATGTGTAACCATCAAACATGGTTTCTCTCAAAGGATCAGGGGCATAAGCTGTTGCTGGTTCATCTGTAGGTTCCGAGCCGCGCCCAGGAAGATAGTGTACAGCATCTGGAAAGTTACCTTCAAAATCTTTCTCCAAACCAGATCTACCATCTTCTTCTGGCGTAGTTGCATCAATGACTGCCTTCATAAACGGATCATCATCCACAATGAACTTCCCATTGATCAAAGCTCGAAGTCCTTTTGCTGTGTTGCGCTTTTTGACAACGACATGAGTCGTTGTATCGTGTTCATACTCGGTAAGAACTTTGATATCAAGTGGGCTAAATGTTGCATAAAGCGCTTCGAGAGGATTTGCTTTCAGTTCTTTTGAAGAGAAAGAAAATGATAATGCAACAGGATACCAGGTAATTCTAGATAATCAGTATCGCTCATGTCAAAGTGATCAATAACAGTTCTTACCGGAATAAATGCTTATATCTCCCTATACATATTTCATTCACATCACTACTAAGCTCGTGCCCTTCCTTTCCTTTGATTTGTTCTCCATTCACTGTAGTACCAACTTTGGTATTTTGATCATTCAAGGTGACTTTTGATCGGGTTTTAGGATTTCTCTTGGAACCAACATTAGTATAAATATTATCCCTGTATTGATTCAGAACTTACACAATCATCCGGACCAACAGTACCAACCTCTATCGTCAGATGCTGTCTCGAAACCGACTTATCGGCAATCACGAATTGGCCATCTTTGCTCTCATCAGCTGAGTTGCAGGGCGAAGGAAGATGGGCAAACAAACCTTCGGAAACAGTTCTACCAAAGAGATATTTCTTCCCGGGAACGAGCCATAGCCTTTTACCTGCATGATCTTAGTAAACTTTTGAACAGAGTTTGAATGAATATGCTCGTCTACCATCGAAAACCTCGCCATCATTTTCTATAGTCCACATTGTAAAAGGAGCCGCATTAACCGCTAACAAATTTAGAAGGTTTTCTTGATGAGCCAGACCATTGAGAAAACGATTCAAGAACAGTACCGACGATGTGATAATTTTCTCTTGTGCTCAAAGTGATTATATTTTATTCGGGAAGTAGTATCGTTTGGCAGAGTTATTGATGGATTGATTCGTAGGCAGCATAGAGGAAATGAAATGGAAGCTTAACGCGCAGAATACCGAACAGGCACACGGAAAAACGCCAGGTCACATGTCGATAGTGATAACGAAATGGTATTACATAATCATGCGTTCGCCAATATCGGTTATGCCAGCTGTATATCTGTCACTTCATCTTTTGAATATCGAAGGCGCCAAAGATTCTCACTCAGCTCAGAGAGGGAGCTCACCGAACGATTAGTATCTTTGCTCCACGGGACCTCACCGGGGACAGTCCGTCTCGGTGAACAAGTGTTACCCACGCATTTCATCAAAGGCAGTTCAGTCCAGTTCAGTTCAGCAAAAAAAAAAAAAAATTGATTTTTGGTTAAAGTTCAAGTTACCATCCATTTCCCCAAACTACTGATTCAACCTCTCGTGACCTCTTTTAAATTTAGAGAGTCTCACTTCGTCGTGACGAAAGTAATTGGAGGAGCATAGTTGCTACTACAAAAGGCCTTCAAAAATTCCAGGCCTTTTTTGGTTTCTTCCGAGACCATTATGTTGACGGGATGCACGTACAAAATACAGGCATAGGTAACGGAGTCTTTTGTGGTTTAAACCAATCTCGCAATCTCACGCAAGATATCAACGTTAGAAATGGTCGGATCATCAAGTCCTGGGGTGTCGACAAATAAGTAGGAATTTCCTTTGATAGCCGTTTTTTCAATTTGGTACTCTTTTGTAACTACAGCTTGTCAGTTATGGAAGCGAGTATAGTAAAAAGGACTTCAGTTTTTGAATCAATGCCATCCTTTGAATGGCCCGTCGATCCGGTGAGAGATTCAAAGAGGCTAGACTTTCCAGATCGCAGAAGTCCAAGTAAAATGATCATTTTTGTGCCAGTGCTAATGACATATAAGCCGATATGAGGAAAGAAGTGACATTTTTTTAGAGTTGAAATACCTTTTGAGATCCCGGCGGAGAGGTTTTTCAGTCATCCGTTTGATGGCTGCATTACTCTCCACAGATTCAGTCTCCTCGAGAAGATTGTCTGATAGTTTTTGCTCCTGCAGTTCGAGTCGTAGTTGCTGAACTAAATAAGGTTTAAAAGAATTATAGTGTCAAGTTGTAAATAGTTATAAGAAACAAGCTAGCCATTAAAGATAAATCTCAACACAGAGATATCTGTAGACTTTCAACCTGTTTTATAGATAAATTTAACCACTGCCTTGCGAATATACCTACCAAATTAAACAATGTTCCCAACATTGAATATTTCCAGAGTTTCATTTAGCCTTGCGTAGAAACCAACAAAAGTGCCTTGCATTGAACATGATACAAAAATGCATTTAGCCATGTAGGGAAGTAGATAAAGGGCTACTTGAAACTTGAAAGATAAGCTGAAGGCATAGATAACCAAATCTTGAATATCATTCTCCCTCGATTCTCGAATAGAAGCGAACAAAAGTGCACATTATTTCATCATTCGATATGGAACCACCATTGACCTGGGGGCTGTGCTCGAACAGATCGAGTAGGGTGGCATCATAGGGCAAGCTACAGCAGTAGTGCAACGTATCAGGCTTTTTGGCCATTTATTGTAGTGATGTGATGATGTTACACTATCAAACACTCCCCTGTTCTCCCTGTCTCCCTGGCGGCCCTAGTGAATGTCGAGTGAGATATTTCGTAGGTGATCATGGATTAATGCTTTCGCCTTTTCCCTGGAAATTGAGGGGTAATTGAGTTTGAAACCCGGTCAAACTCCACGCGTAATTAAATGCAAGTCAGCCAGCGTTTAAATCGATATCTCTCAGCCAGAGATCTATTTCACTCGGACCAAACGATGGATGCAAAGCAAATCCAATTGGCGCTGGAGCAAAGGCAGCCGGGGCCCATATAGGACTTAAATTTGGTAAGAAAATATCGATGAAACACCGATACATATATTAATCAATCAGATCACTAATCGATCAATGCGAAAGCCTGTTACGAACCCAGAGAATTTTCAAGAATATATGCTAACAGGAGGCAGTATTCGTTAAGGACAGGCTGGGCGAGGTAGTAGGGACCTGGAGGTGCTTTATTTTGCCAGTGGTGTCAAAGACCGGTTACGCCTCAGTCAACTCTGATGATTCCTCTAATCAGGCCGAGGTCAGCTTTCAGGAGCCAAAACAGGGCGCTTTTCTGATCCATACAGAGGAGGGGCGTTGGATGGGATGAAATATATTTTTTATATCAAATACTGTTATTCCTATAATCAGGCCAGCTTTGCAAGGGTCGAGCCAGGCCGTTTCTATGACCTATACAGAGGAAAGACGTAGAAAGAGAGTAAAGGTATCCTGGACAGGGTCAATAATGCGCTATGCGAGAATGGTCGCGAGATACTCTGTCTCCGGCACACCTCAATTAGGTGCCTTGCTAGTGAAAAGAGGTATGGAGAAATGGCGCATTTTGCTCGCATCTTGTGCGAGCGTGTGGAGAGATTGGAGAAATAATTTGAAGAACAATTCGATGGCCATATGCGGCGACAGTCAAACCTCGATTTTTCGCTAACCTTCTGTTGGCTTGGTTATGCAGAAGAAGCACAAGCAGAATTGTGGAATGCCGGAAGAGCTTTTGAGAAATCGGTAAGGCTACGGAATGAGCGTGTTTTCTTTGATACATGGGATCCGACAAAAGCAGCTGCATTGAGAAGCTTGGAGTCGGTCTCTATAAGACTAGGAGATGTGTCGAACACGAGCAAGTTCAAGGGTCAGTCGGATTCGATGTACTCCGCTTTGGAAAGAAAAGTCGAGGAGGAATAGGCAAGGAATTCTTGATTGAAGTTGTTATTGGCATGCTCTTCCAGGTTAAACGCTATGCAATAATTAATACTTGGAGTAAAATTACGTATTAATCGCTCTACACTTTGCCGTTGCTTTTTTTCTTCAAAATGTGGTCCATTCTTTTGAGGTAGTCGTTTCTGAATGCTACCTAGGTACCAGAGCAGGGGAGCCACTCCGTATTAGCACTAGTTGAGCGCTGACTTAGCAGAGCTCCCTACTTCCAAGGTTCAAGTAACTAGGTAGTTTTCTCAGTTGAAACAATGACAGTCCCTTCTAATGCTATTGCTTCCCGTCATTCTCTACGTGAGATCATTCCTTCAATAAATTCTTCAAATACAAAAATTGTATATCTAAATTTACAGTAATAATTAATGTCATCAGGTACCTTTTGATTTTGAATAGCAACGACTTCCTATTCAGTGTTGTGGTATCACAACAATTATCCCTCGGTGCGGAGATAATGATTGATTAGCTAAGATCTCGAATAGGCAATCCGCAATGTTACAGCACATATTGCACATGACATTCTCATGTCAGCCTTGTTGCTGGCTTCAACGTTGATCTTGAACGTCACATTTGGTTTGCGATAACAGAACTATAGTATAACAGCTGGGCGACAGCCGTGAGAGCGGGAAATTGAGTGAAATTGAGTTTCTTTTCGATTGAGCTACTTCGACTCTCACTCTTCTATTTCATCTTCGACATTCTTGAATGTTGGTTGAACACGAGAATTGAGGAATAGCCCCTCTTTCTTCACCTGAGTCGCAAGGTTTTTGCTTTGCAGTCCGGAGCGGCCGGAAATGAGTAGCAAGAACAATACTTCGGGTTGTGGAGACGAATATGATAGCCGTGGGTTTGTCGCAAAAAGATTCGGTGCTAACGACGAGGATCTGGAACGCTGGTTCGAAGAGTACAAATCAATAGATGCCGAAAAACTTGAAACAAGTCATAATGTCATCGAAGCTGTGAGCTCGGATGAGCTCGATGAGGACTTCGTAGAGAGACAAATACAGGAATCACAGCCAAGTCATGTCATCAGAGGGATCTGTACTAAATGTCAAAATCTTTTTGATAACTGGCCGACATTGGATAATTCATCGACCGTAGAAAATTACTCAGTTCCTTGTCAAGAAAGATGGGCTTGGAAACACACTGTCTCGCAACGATCATCTAGCACGTTCGAGCTAGAAGCATCGATGCGGGCTGGGTGCAGATTCTGTGCATTTTTACTTCAGTCTCTCAAAGACGATGAACTGCTTGAGACTTTTCGTAAAATTGAAGTACGCTTGATCCATCTCCACGATGATTCAACGTCTTCTTTATCTATTCAGAATTTCGGCATGGCTGCAGGGCAAACCCTGTGGCTGAATCTACCAGGCAAGATTTGCAAGAAGTGGAATCGTGGAATCGCTAAGATTCAGAAATCCGGCACATATTTCCTTTTAGATTCAGATTCAGATTCAGGTGCGTCAACTTATTACCTACCTAGTAGATAGTAGGTAGGTCTTGTGATTCAAACTTACTAATATAATTAAGCCGATTTTCATGACGAACTCCCCGATCCCGATGTATTGAACACGGCAAGTTCTTGGTTATCCAATTGCACCGAAAATCATGTAGCTTGTGAAAATAACAACTATGGCACGTTACCTACTAGATTGATATTAGTCGCCGAAGAATCACCGAGATTGGTGTTGATGGCTGAATACACAGACAGACCGCGATATGCGACTCTCTCTCACTGCTGGGGTTCTCAAAAACCCATTGAGCTTACCTCTGAAAACCTGGGTTCATTGATGAAAGAGATACCATTCGAAACCCTTCCAGCCACTTTTAAGGATGCAGTAGAGATTGCACGAAGACTTGGCCTTCATTTCATATGGATTGACTCTTTGTGCATAATACAGAATGATGCTGATGATTGGCAAAAAGAGTCTGCTTTGATGAGCTCAGTCTATGGAGGTTCTGCCATCAACATAGCTGCATATTCAGCTCGCGATAGTAGCCAAGGCTGTTTGCTTAAGTCTCCGAACTTGAGTGGAGGACTTCGAGCACGAATCACTGAAGGGGGACGACAAAGAGTGATAACATTTCGAAATAGTGACGAGTACAGACTATTCACCTCTAGATCGCATTTGGGAACCAGAGCATGGGCATTTCAAGAGAGAATACTACCCCCCCGAACCGTTTACTTCGGTGATCGCGGTGCTTTTTGGGAATGTGGAACCACGATTACGTCTGAGTTTTTGCTTGACATGTGGGTGGAAGAGGATTTATATTCTCTAGTGTGCCGCAAAGACAATCTCCCAAGACGATGGAATTGGCAGAATATAGTCAGAGATTATTCGGGAGCTAATCTATCTTTCGGGAAAGACAAGTTACCAGGACTTTCTGGCATTGCAAAGTCGGTACACGACGAGATAGGCGATCAATATCTCGCCGGACTATGGAAAAAACAAATTGAGGGGCAGCTTTGTTGGTATCGGCTGCCGGTTCATAAAATTTGTATGCGCCCACCCTGGCGAGCGCCTACTTGGTCTTGGGCTTCAATTGACGGACCTGTGCATTGGTATTCCAGCGAGCAAAAAAAAACTAAATATGCCCATGTCGTGGATGCTCATACAACACTATATGGCCACGATCCTTTTGGACAGGTTAGTGATGGGGTAATCCGTCTTGCTTGCTCTACCATTGCAATGGGCTACCTTGTCACTGCGAAAGACAATGCTGTCATTACGCTACAAATAGGTGACACAAAGTTCGAGGTTTCAATCATACTAGATTGTCTCAACGAGATGTGCCTAGATTACAATGAACCAATATATCTCGTACCTATCCTATCATACGAAAGCTGCGGTAAGAATATGATAGGGGGTATTGTGCTTCGAAATACGAAAACTGCAATAGGGGAGTATTCTCGGATTGGATCGTTCTGGAATCTCCTATTTGAAAACAGTAGTGGCAGTACCTCTTGCAATCCTTTAATGCAAATATTGGAAGAGGTTGGTACAGCGACAGCCGAAGCAGCATGTTCTGAGATCATACCAGATGCCGATCCACCCGATCATCGCTACCTCATCAGTATTATATAAGGAAAATATAATACGCGCATCAGAAATTCAAAAGTGATACGATTTTGTCTCCCACCCATCTGCGGAATACATCTCGTCCATTCATAATTCCTTACTTTGCCATTTCCGAACTATTTCGTTTCTACACCCGGCCATTCATTTTTCTCTCATCTTGTGGATTTACGAAAAACAATCTTTATAGGCTCTTCAACTTTCGATATTTGAGCATCGGAGAGCTCTCCTTTCGCTTGCTTCGCAATCTGGTGGCTACCCTCAATTTTTATATACATACATACCTAGGTACAACCTACGAATCCACCAATCAACCCCCACCTCACTCAAATAATGCAGTTATCTATCAAACCAGGATACGATTTCCACGATTTGCAAAGAATTCGACGCCATTCATTTTCTGCATGGGCTTGAACTCGCAGTGGAAAGATAGGATTTCGGTGGATGGCTGTTTAATTATTCGAGGCTGAGGAGTGCATGATGCATGATATTCTATTGGGTGATTTCAAGATTAGCGCGCGCGTGAATGTTGACTTTGAGTTGAGATACTTTTCTTTGATGTTCTCGTCGGAATCTGGGTACGATGGGACGGATGGAGTTATGTTATTTTATTATTCGGTTTCTTAGGAAGGAAGAAAGATAGGAAATCAAAAAACTATATAAAAAAATTATTATGAATTATGGAATGAACTACAATCATTATCTGTGTGTTTTCTTTTATATTTATTATAATTAATTCTTTGATTTGTGGGTTTGAAGAAGCAGTTAAGCTTAAAAGACAGAAAACACCAGACTGAATCTATACGGTCTCAAATTCTTATCGTCTCGCGAGAAGAATACACCACTGCAGTAAGAAAAAAGAATCGTAAACACTTCCCCGACTACCGGTTATCTCATTATAATCTTTATGCCAAACATACATAAGACGTAAGCATCATCTTTCCACCCCAGATCAACCACTTCGACGAGAGAAAGGGTTCCATCTCTTCGAAATCGACTTAGCCGAACCAGCACTCTGTCCCGTCTCACTCCTCACAGTCTGGGCTCCCGTACTCGAGAAAATTCTCTGGGGAGCAATCATAGGACTAATCATAGGACTACTCATAACCGAATCAATCGTCGAATGAGCCAAGGAAGCCGGTCGATGAATTTGGGGTGGAATTCTAATGATACTTTCGGTCGATGTAGAAGCGGATTGAAGAGCTCGAATGCTGCGGAGATATTTGGGATCTTGTTCGTTGATGTTGTTAAGTGTGTTGGGTGATGTTTTTGCTACTGTTTTGGGTCCTGCTGGTGGAGAAGGGGTGCGGAGAAGGCTTCGGTCGATGGAGCGTTCGAGGGCCAATTCTCGGATGTTTTCAGTGGAAGCTGACTGAGAAGGACGAGAAGGACGAGAAGTACGAGATGGACGAGAAGGACGAGTTTCATTGCGACTTTTCGAGACTCCTGATTTAAATTCCCTCGAGGGCGTGTGAACAAGACTCCTGTCATTATCGCTTTCAAAAACTTCTGGTTCGGAAGCCTGTGGTGGAGTTGGGAGTAATGAGTGCATGCTAGAGCTCTCAAAGCTTTCTGCTGTAGCCTTTTCTATATGCGAACGAATGCGATTAACGTGGATATTACTGGTGGCTTTAAGTGTGCCTGGTCTGATTGCTGGGGTTGGAGAATGGGGGTCATCACGAGTAAGGTTTCTAGGGCTCTCGGGAATATCCGGCATTTGTCTTTCATTAAATTGTGATTTTCTTTTGCTTAACGGGTTTGGGGTCTTCGGTAAAGGCTTTTCTTTCTCCTTGGGAATCGTTTGACGACTACTCGCTGTGGATAAAGGATCTTCGCATCGATTTGCTTTTTGGCTGGACCATTTATTATTCGTTGCTTGTTGTATCATATTCTTCATTGCAGGGTTCGATGTTCGTTGTCCTTCTTGACTAACACATTCGGCTTCGCCTTCACATTTTGGTTGACAGTAGAAATGACCAGGAGTAAAATCTCTGGAATTTCGTGGATTCGGCTTTTTAGGATGTCGTTTCAAATTATTACGATCTTCAGCTGCCATCACTTCATGAGTCACCGTAGCGACCATAGTAGGCGTAGCGTTTGAATCTGGTACAAGTTCCACAGGGTCAGCAGAGGGCCGAGGCGAATTAATTGGTGGTAAAAGATCTTGATATAATTTAACGTGATCACCAACTGTCGTAACAGAGAGCGAAGTTTCTGGCCTCATTGGACTATCGCCGTTATCCTCAGGGCGTTCAGAAGAATCAATAGATTGCTCGTCCTGCCACTGAGTATTGAGGCTCTCTCGGTAATTAGGGAGTTCTGGTGACATTGGAGCCATGGAAGCCGCGTATAGATTTGGTGCGTGTCTTGGCCCCGGATATAGTTGAGGGAGCGGCGGCCAGGCGGATTGATTTGGGATAATATAGTGGTGGAAATCTTCAGCTTGACTGAACATAGCTTTAAGTAAAGTCTTGGTATAATCTAGAGGAAATCCGGCCATTCTGACTGACTTGACAGTGCCACGAAGGTTTATTATCGCATCACAAAACTGTATAGCTTCTTTCGGACAATATTCTGGTATATTTATTAGCAGTGAGCGAAATGAACATTTGGCTCATGGGCAAATGGTAGACCTACCGAAAATATCATCTGCTTTCCAAGTGGGATCATTTTCATCAACTCGCCGATTGCCATTGAAGCGTCGACATAATACAACGAGTTGAGCCATTTTGCCACGCCGATCCATCAAGCCATCAACAACAGGATGGAGAAGATTTTCCATTTTCTCCATATTGTAACCAAATTGTCTAGCAAACTTGAGCGCGTTGCCACCAAATCTAGTAAGATCAACTTCGATTGTAAGGTGTTGGATCCTATCCAGGAATTTGGGCAGCCAAACACTCGAAAGTGGAGTGAAAACGGAGTTACAAAATGGTGTTAAAGTAACATGAAATTGATACTCGGTCCAGAAGTAGGTCATCAAGTCATTTCTCATTAGACTGAAAGATGCTAATCCACCTGCAACGGGCTCAAGAATATCCCACGGTGAAGTAAAATAATAGCCATGATAGCAATTCTTTGTAGCAAAATAGGGCGATAGGCATACCGTGATATCTTTCCTGTTAGGTAAACAGTAAGAGTATATCTTACGACGAATTTTGATTTGAAGGTTGAATAATGGCGAGGAATTGTGGTCCAGCCGTGGTGGAAGAGAATGCTCAAAAAGCTCATTCGAATCACTAGGCATGCCATCGTGAGCCATAAGATCCCAAGTTCTATTGAAAGGGGGATCCCAAGGGAGGGTAGTCTCTTTGACAGTAGTCGCGTCATATTGTCGTTGAGATAATGAAGTTTCCCTACCGGCACCTAATGTTAAACGCTGTAAGGCTGCAACTTGAGATGATTTTCGGCTTTTTGTAGACGAGGTACGAGATCCAGAGAGCCAACTCGAGTGATTCGATGTGTTTGAATTTGATGGAGGCTGAATTGTTAATAAAACATCATTTTGTAGAGAGTTAACTTGGGCACCTTCGGGAATTTGAAATGAAACTATTGATGATCGTTTCGTAGGTGGAGTTGATCGTTCGGACTTGGAGGTTATTTGATTAATCGTCGAAGCTAGACGCGCCCCTGAAGAATATCTACCAGATGTAGAGGATGCCCGAGCTGGCAGCGATACATCTTTTCCTGGTGATGGAAGTTCCTGTATGGACTGAATGGAAGATCGATTATTAGGAGTTATTGACTTAGGGCGAAGTTTCTTAGAAAAGCGCGAGCTAGCTGAAGATATCGTCTGTGTGGGAAGAAACTGATAATCTACATGTGCTGGTAGATCCTCAAGTGCTTGGATAGAATGTTTATTGTCGGTATAGAAAGAAGCAGAAATTGATTTTCCAAGTCTGCTGGCAGTAGAAGCTGCGCGAGTTGGAAGTGTTTTCTTTGGAGATGGAATATCTTGCATAGATTGCACAGATGCTCGGTTTTCAGGAGAAAACGAGGTGGATTTCAGAATTCTGCTGGTCTTTGATGGTACATGGCTTAAAGACAATTCATCATTCTGCGAAGATGAATCATCTGTAGATTCGGTGACAAAACGACTGTTTATGGATAGAGAGTCGGACTTCTTGAATCTGCTGGATGTGGATGATGCACGGGTTGGTAGTAGCTGACCTTTGTTCAGAAATAGATTATCTTGAGCTAACTCAACAGAACCAGAACTGATCTGAGATGTAGTTGGGGAGTCGGATGTTCTTGAGAGAGGTGACAAAGATCTTTTGATTGACCCTACAATAGACCTGCGCAAGGATACTGTTATCATTAGCTAAAATCCAGTAGTAGATTAAAAGAAGAGCTTACACCTCTTGCTTCCAGAGCCCATATTGTTTGTGGAGTCCATGATTTCCAACGGCTTCAAAGCCAATACTGTTCAAATAAATTGTTGAGATAAAGTGGATGAAACCAGAGATGATCGGTTATTTTGATTAATGTGAATGGAAAATTTCTTATCCAGTAATATTGACAAGGCTGTGGAATCATGATTAGTAGGTAGTGAAGGGGAGATGATGAAACTTGACTCTGTTTGTCGGGAGTGAAGTTTGTATTCAATCCAGTCTTATTAATACCAACTCCCCTTATCCATAAAACCAGCATATGCTTCAAAATCTACCAACCTATCGATACTCTTCAGATATCATTTTGTCATAACAAAGATGGAGGAATTCCAAAGGACTCATGCTCTTGTGAAGAGATGATGGAATTGTCATTTCGGTTTCATTCACAGAAAGAAACCTTAGAAGAAAGGAAATCCATAATGAGTCCATGGGGATGAATCAGGAACTTTCAAGCATTTCATTTCATAATCTCTTGAATATGATTCCTCAGTAACAGGAGTCCTTACCAACTATTGCTCAAAATATCGTCTATAACAGAAATGCACCATGTTTTCTCAACTATAAAACGCTGAGATGCACTTGTTGGCGCAACTTCCCACTTTTCTTGAGACCAAGTGCTCTTGGTAGACATTGGGTGAAGCCATTTGATGCTATTTGCTGCCAATGAGTAAATACTGCCATGAAATCAGGTTCAAGGCATGAATAGTGATGGTTTTCATATATCTCCTACTGGCCAGGCATGTGTGGCATAAAGGTCGTCGGCCTTGAAGCCAGTGGCTCTGTGCCGATAAGTACAAGCCGAAAGATTCATAATGAGAGAACAGAAACGAAACAATCTCCGAAAAGCATCCAATATCAAATATTAGATTCATATTGGTTGATGTTGTTGTTGTTGTTTGACATCTTTCGTGAAGCTTGTAAATGGTGAAGTCGTGATGTCACTCGTCACTCGAGGTTCAGAAGAGAGTAAGGTGAATGTCGGAACAAAGTTCTTCCGAACCCCGCCTTCGTCATCCTAATAATCCATTTTTGAAAATCATTTCTTCTCTTCGCACAAAAGAAAACGACGATTTTCACCACAATTTCTGCACATATTATTACGATTTGGTATTAAATTTATCGCATATTTGAACTTGAAGAGTAAAGTTTCATTCTCAAACATTCTAATAAGACCGCCAAAATGAGTGCGCCACCAGCCAAGTTCGATGCTGAGAAGGCAGACAATTTTGAAGATGTAAGTTAACCTTCATCGCATCCGAGCATATCAGCCCTTCTGCACACATTTCACTATCCAGCAAGCTGACATTTCTTTAGATTGAAAAGCAATTCGCAGTCAAAGGTTCGCACAGCTCCAAAGCCTCTTATCTATTACCCCGCCATTGACCCCGCATTTAGCTGTTCAACATATGTCTACATATTGGGCAATCCTCGAGAAAGTCCGCGGATCCTCCCTACGACTTACAAAGATTGATAACGAAATATATGAGCATTTGATGAAGGATTTCCCAGATTTCGATGTGGCTGCTACAATTAATGAGGACGAAATGAAGAGCAAGACTGGAAAGGAGAGATGGAGAAACTTCATGATGACATATGAGAAGAAAGTTGATGATTATAATTTTGGAACCATGCTGAGATCGAACCCAAAATTTGAATATGGACAGGATGAGACCATCTTTGGTATGTTTTTGTGAAGGCGATAGTTCTGGAAATAACGGGGCTAACCTTTGCCATGAATAGTCCCTAGAATGCAGTTTTATGCTATCGAGATTGCAAGGTTCGTTTTCTATTCCCTCATATGGAAATACCCCCTAACAATTCGATAGAAATCGCAAAGGATTGAACGATTGGATTTACGAAAAGGAGCACCCAGAGGCCGAGAAGACTGTTTGAACCACACAAGTCTTAGATATTAAATCACATTCTAGAAAAATAATACCCTTCATCTTAGGGCGGTTGATTTTGGCCTTTAGCCCATAGACTTACATATGTGAAAATCCGAAGTCGATTTTGTGTTACTACTCCAGTAACTTGTTTACTATTTATGCACCAAGATCTTTTCTCTATTTTCGTTTACAATCGTGTGCCAGCCGAGTTTCGCGGGAACTTGTGTTCTGTGCTCCCAGGAGTCTAGTTGAACGTTTTGGACACGGACCAGATTTCATAACTCACATTTAATCCAACATATCGAAGTGAGGTGGAATTTCAAAGGGTTGGTTAGTATGGTCTGACCTTGGGCCAGCGCCTAAAATTCTTGACTTGAAAGTGTTGGTTCTTATATTGGTGTAGTTATACCAACACTCGAGACTATTTATATAGTGGTACTTCAAAATTATTGGTACTGCCCAACTATCAATCAGTTCCACTTCTTCATCGGCATCAATTATCCAATATTTTCATCCAGAATGCCTGGCCATTGCCATAAATAGCAAGGACAAAGAACTGGGGTTAAAAATACAAGCCATCGATTAGACAAGGTAAAAGCCCATGCAAAAGAATCGCGAGGAGCTCAAAAGAGTCTACATCTAGGAAAGTTTAAGGATCTGGAAGAACAGATAAGATGTAAGAAGAAGTGGGAGGAGGATGATGCGAGACACAATGTGAGAGAAACACGGGAGGAAGACGAGAATAAAAAGAAGGAACTTGTGAAACATTGGCATACGGTTGGGTCTATTATGGTAACTCCTTTTCTTGGGCCGGACGTGGAATCAGATGTCCAAAATAATATTGATTGTCGGAGACGTGTGGATGTGAATACAAATAGAAATGGCAGGATTCATGCATTGGGTGCTTAGAATATGATTAACCCTCGGGATAACATTCGGGGAGCCATGGACAAGAAGTAGTGGTTTATATTTGTGTTTTTGGAGTTTGTGTTTTGCTTTGTTCACGCAGGCATCAAGATACACAAAAGGTCATCTAGTTTTACATTATCATCTATGGAACGAATGAAGAGTTTATGCTGATTGATTGGTTGATTGGTTGCAATCCGAGTTTACTAGTGTATCTCTGCTCCCCATACATTAATTCACCCTTGTTATCTCCGCCATAAATGAATTACCCGCTCATCATTGACGAATTTGACCACCAATCCGAAAATATACTATCATTCTTCTTCCCACAGAATACTATCCATCCATTCCTCATGTTTTCTCCTCTCCATATACAGCGGCAACCTCTCATGTATCAATGGACTTATCGGGAAATGTCTCCAGATATCTAACACAACGTTCGTCGGCACCGTGCTGATGATACTGGCATGGATTAACGGTTCTTGGATCCAGATCCACCTTCCATTGGTGCCCATATGGGGGGCCGCGACCGCGGGTGGCATTCATACTATCCATCAGAAGATCATCATCGCTTTGGACGACTTCATGAAAACGGCTGACGCGGTTTTCGACCTTCGCGCCAAAGAGACAGCCGAACTGGATCGATAGATAGCATCGGGAAAGGAAACGTCGAGCCATGGAAGGTTTTTGGTTCACAGTTTCTTTGCTAGTGTTACTGTACACATACCAGATCGTATTGAGGCAGGGAAATGCGTTGGACTTTAGGTAGAACGCGGTGATACGGTTCATCATGACATCTTGCAAGTGTGAGATGCCCTTCTTTTCCACAAAAATGTAGATGTTCCATAATACCTCGATACTTTTGACCGTTTCTGGGCGCCAAAATCTTCCTCGGTAGGCATATTGTAGTAGACCAAAAAAAACCTGCGGATCTTCTTCAAGTCTAAACAAAGTCGTGTTGCCCACTTCTCCAAGTATCGAGGCAAAAAGGTTTGGTTTGTAACGGGTCAACATCTCCTGGTGAACAATGAACTCCATCTGATCTCCATGCTTGCAAACGATGACCTCTACCATCGCGTGGTTTTTGCTGGAAATGGGTTAGCTTTAGGGACAAAATAGTATTCTGATTGAGGATTTTACTTACCGATTTTCACCAGGCAAAGGAGCGAAACGGCCATCTTCTTCTTGCCACTGGTATGTTGCGAGGGTTTGAGATGATTGTGGAGACAATTGTGGAGACATTTTTTTGGAGAACGTTAGGATTAGGCTTGATGGAATATGGAGCCACATCGATGGAGAGTCTGGCTTTTTAAGTTTCGTTTGTAGAGTTGGGTTTTAAGAATTTTCTTGGAAGATGTTATGTTGGGTTGATGGTGGTGGTGAAGACGATATATATAAGCATAGAGCATATACGGCAGCGCAGCTTTGAAGTTCTTAATACAGCCCCGAACAATCAGATCAGCGCAGTTAAGTACGTACGGCACAGAAAGTTGATAGTACGGCTCTACCGTATTTATAACATGACAAATTTCAAAGACCTACCGTATTAAGAACAGCAGGAGGCTCATTGCCTATGGCTTAAGCGCGGTTAAGGTGGCTAGAATAGCTGGGCTGGGAGAAATTGAGGACATTTTCAACCCTAACTGCTGAACAAAATCACTTTCGTAGGGTCCAGGAACCGAGAAAATGATCTAGTTAGAATAGACATCTAAACGAAACTCCATTACGCACATCAGAGCAAATAATAGACGAGATTCAAAGAACATTAACAACCATGACACCATATGCCATCAGTGTTTAAATACCCCCGACCTATGATTACTTTACTTAGATGGGATAGTGGCGAAGATAAGGTTGAGCAGGATAGTAAAAGAGGCACTGAGAAGAATAGGAAAAGAAACTTGATACGTGAAAATAAGATAGTTAAGACCAAGAGAAGATGAGACTTGATAAAGTGAAGAAAGGGGTGAAGCGATGATCGGAGCCGAGGACACATCGCACCGCCTGGCTGGTGGTAAATTCGCGAGTATATTATGAAGATAATCACCTGGAATCATTTTGTTCTGGCAACGATTCCTTATAGATACTAGATATCTGCTGATCATAATTTTCAGGTGATGTGTGACATGTTATCTCTTACATTGTTTGATCCATCCAGAGAAACAAAGTTTTTGTGATTGCTGGATTTGTTGATAGTGATTATCATATCTCCCCAAATCTCTACTGGCTATAGACGAATATTAGATGTGTTACAACTCAAACTATCCTCTAGGAAGCCAACCGATCCACTCTCATGCCTTCTTATCAGATGTCGCGATATGAATATCCCACCCGCCAGAAAATCCACAACCCAGAATCTAGCCTTGACATTTTATCCCGGAGAAGGAGTAATTAATCCAGTCGAAGTATTCATCATAATTCTGTCCGTTTCCCCACCCCTATTCTCTTTACTTACCCTTGAGAAGGCTTTTCACTCTACCCAGGACATTTCTCGCCTAATGCATGATGATGATACAAGCAGAGGCTTGTTTGGCGGGGGTCACACTCCATGTTGTCAAGAGGACCCTTCTGTCTAGTAACAGTTACCAGTTGGTGAAATGCTGAGTTGGACATTGCGGAAAGGTTACGCATATATGGAGTTAGGGGGCGGTGTAAGCGAGATTTCCGATCCTACTGCGTAGTAGATAGTACTTCGAAATTAGAACATGTCCCAATGACAATACAGATGGATAATCAAGGACTCCTTCATGCATCAAAGCATGCATTATTTTAGTTAGAGTAAACATAGTCCCCTATGTAAATGGTAAAGCTCTTTTCACCGCATAACAAAAGAAAAATCTGCATGTATGAAATAACTCATGTGGATTACCACATCTAGATAATCGACTTTTGAGAAGATTCTCCATATATTTCAACTGGATTTGGACTGTTGGAAGCGAATTTCAAAAGTATGGCTTCTTCATTAACTGTCAAATTGTGTTCCAAAATCATGAAAGAGGGGACTGGTTCATTTATATTCGAAAAATGCGTCTTTTCTTGTGAGATGACGACTGAAATGAGATGTCGTCTCTCAAAATAGATTTTTTGCTCGGAATCGCAAGGTTTTTGCTGTTAACACTTTGCCTTTGATACTGCGAATGATGCACTTGATTTATCAGCTCTCTCTGTTCGTCTGATATCGGGGTGGTTTTGACTCTAATTGCGTTCATGAGTCGTGACATGGCAATTGAACAAATCAATGTATGCTTGTAGAGTATGAAGACCAATTATGCAGGGAAGGGAAGTGATTTTACTTGACTCTTTGGATATACTATCTGTTTAATATTATGACTCTCTGATATGTTTGTTGTAGGCGATGGATGAAAAATAGTTCAGGAGTATATCTTGTACAGACCGAAATTATAGGGTTGAGAAGCCTAGCTCGTCTAACCAAAACTAAGTCCGTGCCATTTAGTTTTCTATTTCACTCTTCTCTTCGATCAGCAAGAGAAATCATTTTCATTCCATACATCACCAAGTGAATCTATCACTGGAACTTTCTTCTTGGGCCGTTACTCTACTTCCGTCGACTATATCTTATTCATCCTTCATACACTGATTTGAAGAGCCCGCGATCATACGGCCCGATCTTTCCCAGCCAAGTCATAGATCCCAGTGGGGTTTTAGTTGGCTAAAAGACGTTATGAGATGGTGATAGCAGATAAGACGGCAGGGATAATACGAAGACTTCTCGATAGTATTTGGTTCAATATTACGTTTGGTCGTCCCGTCTCAGCGCAAATCAGATGCTACCCCACACACAATGCACAATGAGCAAAGCCAAGAGAATTATCTTGTTTTGATCATTGTGCTACTCTAATCTTGTCATATTTTAGCATCTTACATCTGAATCAATCATTCTTTTCTTTGCCTGTGCACTATTATATTCTCACATTCCTCATCTTGTTTCTTTCATTCCGAAACTTACCCCAGAAAAGGAGATGGACGACTTCATTGAACTTGGAATAGAAGCTGTTGACAAATGCGTCGATAAACATTTCCACAAGCTACCTGATAAAGCGTTACATTCAGAAACATATCATCCGCGAAACATCAAGAACGCAATTTCGGGACAACTGCGAGGGAATGGTCCTGCAAAGGATCAACCTGTCAATTCCAGTGATGGCCTTGGAGCAGATGAAATTGGAAGTGATGATAGCACATTAGACGAGAAACGATATCGCAGACAAGAAAATGGGGGTCGTCAGAGTCTCGATAAAGACCAGAGAAGGGCATATGGGCCAGACTATGTTGGTGGAGGCAGGATTTGCGAAGATGGTTCTGCTTCGCCTAGATACCGAGATGCCATCTATGGACAGGCTCTGCAACCGTCATATAAGGACTCTTCTTCGCCATCACATCACAGAAAAAGGGGCAATGACGACTTAGATCGCAACTTGCAACTGCGTTATCACCAAAACCATACTGGGCAGAATTTGCGTCGGATGAGATCCTTGCCTTATGACGAGCCACGGACAAGAGATATGACCAGCCAGTCCGAGCATGAAGATACAAAGGAGTATAGTAAAAATAGGAGAAGATTCACTGTGGACGAGAGCAGGAACTCCCCTCGCGAACAAACGTCCAAATCGATGTCTAAGTCTTCGAACAAGACCGACTCAAGCGAAGCAGGTTTAAGATATGGTGTTGTCGGTGCAATGATTGGCGGCTTAGCAGCTCAAGAACTCACAGCTCGAAATGGGAGAGGTGGTAGTAATGACAAGATGGCTTTGGCAATGATTGGAGCAGTTGTAGGTGCTTTGGCGGGCAAGTCATTTGGAGAACGGGTACATGAGAATAAAGGAAGGGCAGAGCGAAAACCACGCGAAGACAGATATGAGAGGGAGTACAATACCAACCCAGAATACTGAGTAATAAACTTTCATGAATCTGGTAGTCTCATGAGATTTGCCCAATTTGCTCATGGCATGCAAAAGACTTTCAACTCAAACAATCACACATACAGATATATCGCAAAAATACCAAATCGAGTCTATATAAAGTTCAAACAAGTCTTCCATCAACGGATTTCCTCGAGCTAGAGCTTGGTTGATTGTCAGTCATTTCTTGTTGTCACATGATTACGAATTTTCCTCGCCCGTGACTCAAGTTTTTCTACAATCCAACCTTTTCTTCTTCTCTAACACATTCCACCAGCACCCAATATCTCAATATGTTGAATGTAAGTGCTATCCCATGGTTTATACTTTCCTTATTATCCACCTGTACTTGCCATTGTGTGCGAATAATATCTGCTTCACTTTCAAAGGGAGTCAGTGGCACTCCTAAGACGTAAGCAGCAACAATCCATTGGGCATCATGTCTTTCCCGAGAAACTTATACTGTTTCAGCTTAAGAAGTTTTCAATCTCGTTTGAGATTTCAGTTTCCTTTTCATAAGTCTTGATCAGCGAATAAATCTTCTCGCAAGTTGTTGTTGGCTGATTATACAATACTGGCACCCCCTCCCGCCCCAGCTGAGCTACACGGTCATCAAATTTAGCTACGAAGCTGGACTGGGTTTTCATTTAATCATTTTCCAAAACCAGGAGAGGTAGCAAGATTTAGAAGAGACTATACGCATCTCCGTCACCTTAGGCCAGCATTACTTCGAATTACAGAATAAATATTCTCTCAGTTCGTATCACACAGCGATACTCAAAACATTTCAACGCAATCAATTCATCGCATTGGGCTATCCGCAAAGAAACCTGGTCTGTAAACTATTTTACTGTACTCTCCGGAACTTAATACTCTAGCAATGTTCACGAAGAAAGTCATGTATTTTGCAGTCATGGCTCTCGATTATTCCTCTACTTCTGCCTCAGCATCTTAGTTACTATCACCCGAAAATTTCCTACAATACAAGCTGCTTGATCATCCTCGTCATTTCCATCAAATTCCACTCTTGTACTTTCACTTTCCCTTTCAAGCTTTTTTTTTTGGCTGTCAATGGGTCCCCCTTTTGAATTATTTGCGCCTACCAATAGCGCTGGAAGTGCTTCTCATGATGGTTTACGTCTCTGCTACCCCACTGCAGCTGAACCCAAGTCAAGGATATTCGCATACAGTCAGATATCAAAATGGTTATCTCCATAACAAATGATGAGATTCGCTATAGAATGATCTTGTAGATGCATCTAAATATCTCAATCACAGAGTGATGCGGTAAAAGTTGGCCGGAAAGGAGGCTAAATGATGAGTGTGAGCAACTTCCTACCCCGGAGAATTTTGGGTGGGACTATCTCTTGATTCTTAAGAACCTGTTTGACATTTCATGGTTTGTTCAGCACTTGCGATGGAGTTAATTTGGCCCGTTTTATATCAGTTGGGTTTTTAAAACTTTCTTGGGGGCGTTAAATGTAATTATGAATGATCAATCTGATTCAAGACCTTGTCGGAAGTCCCATGAGACGCCCTAGCTAAGTAATATTTTGCGGAGCAGAATCACCATCTAAGATACTCAAGAGGAGTTTCACAAATGATAGTAATTTGTAAATTAGACGACAATAACTAAACATTTGGAGACTTCGAAGGAAGGAAGAAAAAAAGACAGTGATTCTCGTGGGGGAAAAGCGGCAACAATTGTCTCTAGGATAAAAATAGCGAATATCCTCGACACAATATCTTTTTGTTCTCAACTTGTCTGAAATACGTTTATCGAGCTAATAGCCAAGTGCAGCGACTGAGCGATAGATTCCATGAGTTCTTGATATGCTGTGCCTCTGTTCTGTGATGTTCATGTTCGGGCAGTGAGGTTTTCATAAGCACGCCATTGAATCTACGAGAATGTGAATTAGAAAGTGGCAGAATTGAAGGGCTCATACAAATCAAAGAGTATGTCATGGACTCATGACTACTTTGAACTTCAATTCGGTTTTTATTACCCCCTCTCCTGATCACCGGTACTTGCTGCGACGAATACAACGCTTATGATCCATCCATCCATCCAGCCCCTATCCAGCATAAACTCCCTTTACCAAAAGCATTCCAAGATATAAAATCATGCTACAGACGCCCACCATATATGCTCCTTTTCCCCACCAAAGTGCCCCTCCCCTGATCCCAAAATACCATTATCCAACCTACCTATCAAAACCCAAAAAATTCCGTGTGGTGTCGAGATCAATTCAGATCTTTCCCTCAGTATCCCGGTTCAAATCCTCATCGACAACCGTCTCATCATCCCTATATTCCTTATATTCTATCTCTTGTGCGCATTTTTCATTGCAAGATTCTCCCTCGAAGAATTCCCTCGGTTTCTTGATAATAAAAGTATACGTTTCATCATCCTCAAGGAAAATTTCCCCTCTGCCCGAAGATTGTCTGCTATTCATTCATTAGTCCTCCATCATTTCAAAAGTCACAAAGATTCGAAGAGGAAAAAAACTCACCCAGACCTCTCTACAATCTCCAACGCGCAAACCACAAGCATGAAAACCACCACGATTCCCACAACCATAAAATCATTTCTCCTCCCCATCTCCAGATGCGTCAATCGAATTCTGTATCCCACGGCAGTTCCTGGCCAGGTATTCGAATTCACACATCTTCCCTTCTCCTCATTGATGGCCTTCATCCCATTTTCTCCCTCCCAGTATTTCCTCGCATCCTCTTTGCGCAAAGACGGTAATGCAGAAGTTGGCATACTCGGCATTGCGTCATCCTCGCTACTCGTCCTGGTCAAACTTTGAAGATACATCGAACTGAGCGGTCGTGCAGCTAAAAGCGCTTCGTTGGCAGGAGTGTCTTTTGAGGGCGTGGTTGGTGCATTATTGAACGCGGATTCTTCTGCAAAATATGCATCGTCGGAGGGAGAAGTAGTGGTTGGTTTGACGAATTGAGGGAGAGGTAGTTTTTGATGTTCTGGGAAATGAGGGTTACGGGGATTGCTGGGTTTAGAATGAGAGAGGGAGAGAGTGGTTATGGCGGAGCGGAGTGAGGTGCATGATTGAGAATTTAGACATTCTTGAGATTGGGGTGTTATTCGTGTGAAGACGGGGAATGCGGTTGAGAGCTGGAGGAAGAGAAGGAGCGAGAGGGGTGATGTTGGTCGCATTTTTTGTGATTGTAAGGATGCAACTATTTGGTGATTTCTTGATGGGTTTGCGAATGGGGTGGTAAATATATAGGTATTTGAAAGTCGTATGATATACCGTTCTCTGTTCGTCGACTGCAATTGATATTCTGATGTTTTCGGATTCTTGGCAGTTTCTCACACTCAAAATGTTAAGAATGCCGCAAACGAATTGTAGATAGATCTCCCGAACGCAGCTCGATAGAATTGGTCGTCACTTCAAATATTATAATATTGCAGAGATTGAGCGAGGAATAGGAATTGAAATAGAATTAGAAATTGAATCCAAGGGTAGAATATAAAGAAGTGAAGAGGGAGGGGGAGGCCGTCCTTTACGTACATTCAGTGCACCATAACCTACCATAGAGTATGTAACCCATGTTTATCCACATGCAATACAAACAGGCATCACCATTTAAGGTACTAGTTAGTGTAGTAGCTAGTGACATGGGGTAATTCCATTTATCTCATCCATTTCATGTATGGCGTCTGTTTCTGATCCTAACCTGTTGGAAATCCTACAAAATGTTGAAGACCGCATTTGGTATTATTGCGGCAGGCTGGTAGCAAAAGAATGCTTTCAGGCTTCAGCCCTTCTGGGTCCTTGCGTGATTTTCAGGGATTGGTGCCAGGGCCAGGGGGGTGAATGGATGATAGGATAAATAATGGTTAAGGTTATGGGACGTGGATGTCCTTATTCGAGGTAAGGGAGTAGGTATCGCGAGTGAGGTGAGGATTGGGCGGGGTTTTGGCCGACTTGTACTCTTGTACCTGGTATTTGATTCACTAGGTATCCACGCCTTATTGGCTCGTATACATTTAAGGTTTTGTTTCTTTTTTAGAAGCAGGATTCAAATTTCATTATATTCCTAAAGTATCAAGCAAATGAAGATATATTTTACTTTTTTTGCTCATTCTTTTCTTCTTATTTACATATCAGGCAGCATGAAAACGTGAAATAACTGATGTGCAATCCACAACTGCCAAGAGAAGGAGATTTGGAGGTTTGGACGATTAGGGGAATTCCGAATTATGGGGAGAACTACCGGTACTCTTAAAGCTTCTACAGCTTGCCCTTCCACTTTTATTCGTATTAGTGCGCCCATGGAAATCCTTGCTGCAGGTCATTGCTTGCCACCAATACCCATGTTCCCAGTAGTAGTTGTATCTGAAAATAGCGGGATCGGGCATACAAGGGAAAAACCCTGATCTGAGTGTGGCTATTTTCAGATACTCTACAGGGCATACCTAGGGATTGAGAAATGGTCATTGTGGTGAGTTTGATGGTTCAAAATTCGATCAAACAATTGAAATTTGGAAGTATGTTCTGATACCAAACATTTACAGTATTGAATACCCCTCAGACTCTCAGAGGTATGCAAGAATCCTCAAAAGCTTGACCGTGGTCTGACTGTGTTCTAGACATATCTATTTTACTTGGCAATATTGCTTAAGAAGAGGGGATAAGACTTGTGGCTGCGATTACAATGTAGCGAGTACAACTTGAAATTGTATCATGTGGTACAATACGAGAAGATTATTGGTTACCCAATAAGAGTCTCGAAGCTTGTCATCCCAATATCATGGTAGAATTTTATTTAATGGTTATTTCTACTGCCCGACCGAGTACATCAATTGAAACCGTTTTGTAGATTAAACGAGTTATTGATGAAGGGGTAAAATATCCCCGAAGCTTTTTATCTCTTGGCACTTGTGAACAGTGCACAACAATACAATATAACCTTTTAGCCATATAATTCGAGATCAATCCTTCCAAATCGTGGGATCAATAATGGAGGAAAACGAGTTGCTATGAATCCTACGAAAAAGATTCAATCATGGCCATCATGACCTGGATATAATTTTTGGCTCGTCATACTCAAAAGATCGACAGGGACAGGTACAGGTACAAAAATCCCTGTGTGTTTTTTTTTTCATCTAAAGGTACGGAGTACATTTCCGCCGGTCCGGTAGACCATCCATTTGATCCTATACGGGATTGATGTGCTCAGTGAAATCCTAACCGCAGGCTGACCTGCAATTATAAAGATTTTGGAATACGAACCAAGCCCATTACTTACTTCTCAGTACTTTCGGTTGGTCTACGGACGTGAATGAGATTTTATGTGAATTCAATTTGGGGTTTATAGAGTCTTAACAAATATAGACGCTAGCTTTAAGCTTCTTCGTATTGCAAATTAACTTTGACCCAAATTAGATATAAACTTTGGCCCTTTAATAACCTTATTTATGCAATCAACAAAACTATCAACTAGGTAATTGTTGCCTGATCATAAGATATTTCAACATAAATATCATAAATACCCAGGAAGAGCCTGTAGTCTCAATCATCCTGAACACTTTTGACCCCTCACCTCTGCGCCGCAGCAGTCAGCAAGGCCACCAGCCCCCCAGTTCTTAACTCTTATATCATGAATCCTTCTAGAAAGATAATAGAAGTTTACTCAGCCAGTTTCCGGCTCCAGGGGGGAAGCTTATATCTTGATACTACCTTATCTTTACTGCCACCATTTGTTGGATGATGATTTAAGGCACAGAGCGTCCGTTCATTGAACGTCCATTACAGCGCTTACTGAAATCTTCTATCTGCTTCCTATTAAGGATATAAAACAGGCGTCGATCGGCTACTACCTATCTATCACGAGGTCCCCGATCCATAGTTGGACGCAAAGGACCATGGAAAACCCGAGAAACCCTTCAGAGTAACAAACGAAATCGCATATGTCCTGAAGTCCGATATCAGTGATTCAGTTTGTAACTGTTATGTTGAAAGTGTCCCACTTTAACAAATGCTACGTTGTTGCTTGTACGATATAAGCTTCAGCCTCCTTGGTTTAGCCCTGCAATGCTTCTCTGTAGGATGAGAGTTGGAAATATGCTTATATAAAAGGATTTCCATGCTGACAACAACGAGATGAGGTGGTAATCAGGTGAATCCTTCATAATAATTTGACGATTATTCTAATGATAGAATTTTTGAAGACATACAAGGCTGAGTAACAGATTAGATGTTGAACAAAGGGAAAAAAGGATTGATTGGACCTAATGTACTGCTCTTCAGCCACTCACAACTAGGGAGTCAGTGATATCCATATCACCGACTCAAGCGAAAGTCGAGGGGAGGATAGGTAGGAGGAACCAATCAATCATCTGAGTGAGTATGTGCAGTGGAAAATGAAAAGAAAACTGAAGAAAAAAGCAGACGTGCAACGAAATACAATTTATCAGACGGTCAGGTGATGTTATGTAATCCTATTTTTGAACGAATCATTTATAGAGGATCGATTGATATAAAAGAACTGAAAAAGAAAAAAAAATGTAGACGTGCAACGAAATACAATTTATCAGACGGTCAGGTGATGTTATGTAATCCTATTTTTGAACGAATCATTTATAGAGGATCGATTGATATAGAAGGACTGAAAAAGAAAAAAAAACGCAGACGTGCAACGAAATACAATTTATCAAACGGTCAGGTGATGTTATGTAATCCTATTTTTGAACGAATCATTTATAGAGAGAGGATCGATTGGTATAGAAGGACTGAAAAAGAAAAAAAAACGCAGACGTGCAACCAAATGCAATTCATCAGGTGTTCTTATATAAGCACGTACGCACCCCCACCCTACATCATTGAAACGGTAGCCGAAACTAACCTCGATAGCAACAAAAAACACATACAAATCTTAAGGCTGACAATTTCTTGACAAAATGACAATCTTAATGCTACAGCCTTCTCAATTATGGTGCCTCCACCGGCACCTCAATCTGCCCCCCCTTTAAATCGAAGTTCAACAGTTCCTAACATCCTCTCTGCACCAACTTTCCCTCACGAACGCGAACGATCACATCTCGCGCCAGAAGATGCCATATTTCAAGCCTCACCACCTCGAAGACCATCAGCGGCCGTTGGCCAATTGCGTATGCCAAATGGGGATGCTGGAAGATTAAGAAGTAGAGGAAGACATAATGATAGAACTAAAAGTAGTAATAGAAGACGAAAGGCAACTTGGAAGAAGTTGTTATGGGTGAAGCAAACTTGTATGGTTCACTTCAAATGTGCAAATCAATAATTGTACTGATCAATTGAAATAGATCCAGATAACTATACAGATCAGGATACGTTTCTCGAACATCTTCAAAGGAATCCACGTCTTCAACCTTATGACTTTTGGCCATTGGTAGCGGATTCGACGGTCATAGTTCAACATGTTTGCTCTGTCATAATATTCGTGGTTTCTTTCGTTGGGATATATCAGGAACATGTATCTCCGGTTTCTGTTGTTGGATGGGGATCTATAGCTACCTTTTTGGGTTGGTTATTATGGGATTTATGGGTAGGACAAGAAGAAAGTACTCGATCAGCATTTCCACCTCCACAGCCATTCTCACACAATATATCTGAAGCAAGTTCAACACCAAATCTATTGGCAACAGCTGCAAATGGACCAAGACATTCTTATTCAATGTCATCATCATCTCTTCAATCCACCATGTCGAATCAAACTCAACCTCCTCTAACACGCCCAATTTATACACCGCATAATCCACCCTTCTCTCATCGCACATCTCTTCGTCTTTCAACGGCCAAATCAGCCCTCTTAATATACTTCACCCTCCTCGGCCTTTCTCCTATCCTCAAATCTCTCACCAGGTCAACATCTTCAGATTCCATCTGGGCAATGTCATTTCTTCTCTTCACAATCAATATATTCTTCTTCGACTACGCTACCCCTTCCCCGTCCTCATCATCCAGCTATCCACCCTCAAATACAAAGAACAAAAACATCCCTGCCAGTTTGAGTACAAATGCTGCTTTAATGGCCTCCACAGTCCTCGCTTCTCGCCTTCCTAGCACTGGACAAGTCTTTAGCTTAACACTTTTCTCCATTGAAGTCTTCGGACTCTTTCCCGTTTTCCGTCGTTATACACGCTTACATTCTTTACGTGGTCATCTAATACTCACACTACTACTCGTCTTTGGTGCAGGCGGTGGTGTAGGATTAGTATTGCCACAATCAGGAAGATCGGCTTGGGATTGGAAAAGTGGATTGATTGGTGTGATATTAGGGACATTAATAACGGGATTGGCCATGGGTGGATGTAGTTGGTGGTTAATTGGATTGCAGAAATATAAAAATGAGATTCACGGACCATGGGATCCGGCGAGACCAGTTATTAGAAGGGCTTGGGATGATTATTAGGGTGGAAGTCGGGGGCAGTACAGGGTGTAGATTTAATAAGAAACTATTTATTGAGTTTAAAAGAATACAGAGTAAATCAAGGGTGTTTGGTGATGTTTCTGAACGTTGAAATACCATGGCTAGAGCCTTTGATAGCGTACTCCACAGCTAAAAATTCCTTTTGGATGGCCTCTTCTTTTGTTTATTTTGAACCTTCTGTTTGTTTCTAATTAATCCTACTTCAGAAGGGCAAATTCGATCATTGGATATGCAACAAGAATAATTGTCCGTCATCTATTTGTCAGTTTTGCTGTTCCCCTTTCACTCTTTTCAATCTTCAATCAGATAATAGCATTACTTCTTGTATTCTAGTAATCTCCAAGTACTGGGGGTCCCCCGGCACATCCAAAATTCATTAGGTTTCCCCGCAGTGAAACGCCGGTGCTGGCACTGGTTGTTGGGGGTGAGGGGATGTTGTTTCAGTGGGACTAGAGGGGTGGGGGAAAGGGGAAGCGGCTTTACTTCGAGAGTAGCAACTGGTGCGGCCATGATGAATGGGAGGAACGCGGGGATGCTGGGAACGGTTGTGGGTTACATTCTGTGGTTGGATGTGTAGTTTGTACGTGATGGCAGTGATGGCTTTGGTTTGTTTATTTGGAAGAGTGAGGATAAATTTGTTTTTCTCTCGAAAGACTAACTAGAGTATTTTGATTGGAGATTATCTTGATTGATTTCTCTAGGATTATAGGACGAATATTAACATACTTATAGTCCCAACATAAAGTACTGAAGTGGTCGCCCTTCCTCAACGCATGACTAGATGTCATTACTAGACGGTTATTTCCCACCTCTCTCGGTATATTCCCATATAGTAATGGGTTAACGTTGCTCTCAATATGCAAGTTCTCAGGCATCCCCTTTCTCACTTCGGAATATCCGCTTTTGCTTCTCATATTGTCAACTGATTGGACGGAAACAACATGCAGATCGCATAAAGTTCTCCTACTCCCCAGATATTATTGAGTGAGAACAGAAGTTTTAAAAATCACTTCATATTGCCGATCTTTTAGGTTGATATTGTTTTGGGGGGATCGAGAGCATTTAATTGGATCTCAATGTTTTGCCGATGGGCTAGAAAGGGGGAGCGATGAATAAGTGGGGATCCCAATGATGCTGGAGGATGATCTTCGTGGGGTACTTCGTAAGTGGAAGGGGAAGACGACGTACTGATGGGAAGGAATATCGATTTTTCTCTTCCATTCACATTATTCGATTTAATGATTCGCTTTTTCATGGATGAAGGTTCATTCGCTGCTTGCCTGCTTGGTTGCATAACTGGAGGTCGTAGTCGGCCAACTATCTAAATGCTGATCTAGCTATCATTTCAACATATTTCAGAAATACCAATGTGCAAGCAATACTTACGTTGCTAGTATTTTCTTGAATTGCATACCAAATCACTAAGCAAAATGATGAAGTTTGGCTTTGATAAAACTTTCAGAGCCTCGAGCCATTGGTCAGGCTGCTGCACACACTGATGCACAACAGTTATATTCGGGATATATACATGTCCCACATGCTGACATATGATCATGTAGTATTTCATATATTATAGAAATCCTGCTGCTTCTCCAAGCTATCATTGGAATAACATTGTTTTCTGAGTTGTCCTGATATATTTTGACCTCGAGTGATGTTAAAAGAGACTGGTATATCTTAGGGCCCATCTTCAGAGATGAGAAGATTAACTTTATAATAAAGATGATAAGCACGTATTGAGTTAGGTCAGTATACCTCTTTCCTTCTGGTTTAACCTCTTTCCTATCTTGTCGGTCCTTTCGTGCCAACCACCTCTTTCCTATTTTTACAATCTCTCTTTTTCCTTTTTATGGACGCATGTCTTTCTTCTTGCGTCAATATCTCTTCCATCCTTTTCCTTCCAACCAATTTCTTTTCTTTCAAAGTTCGAAGTATACCATATTAATATCTAACATCACATCATTGCACCATAAGAATTACAACAATCATGATTATCCCTACTTCCTCTATCTGCTCAGTTTGCTCTACTTTGAAATCTCCACCAATGGTATGTGAATCATGCAAATCGATTTCATATTGCTCCCCGGAATGTCAGAAATCGGACTGGCGTCTCCACAAAGTCTTCTGTAAAAATGTCGCTTCACTTGGCCCACGCCCAAAAGACCACAAGCTCTCATTCTTTTTTCCTGTTGAATCTAAAGAACCGAAGCTGGAATGGGTTTACTGTGAAAAAGTACCTCATTACTTGGATGATGAGGAAGTTTTAGAGTCTCCCAACCTGAAACCGCTTCTCGAAGCTCTAGGTTCGAAAGTAGAAATAGCTTCGATTGCTCCTGACCGTCGAAAATCAGGCGAAAACTATTCAATCGTCTTTTATTGCAACAAAGACTGCTCAGATAATGAGGCTAAATTCAACAAAAGTGTGCTCTTTATGACCAAGGGAACTCCAGGTCGATGGAATGGACCTTTGGTTCTTCTTCGACGAGAAGATTCTGGCTGGTCAACAACTTACTCGGATGTTGTTTTGGCAGACTTTCGGCTTGTTATAGAACACATGAAATTTCAAGTCCCATATGAACAAAAAGAGACGCAGGCTCCTCGTTGGAATGCCATGCTGCTTAGATGTTTGGGTGATCCTTCACCGTCGGAAGGAAAAGCCCTTGCAGCCCTCTGTGAAGACGTCCGAGTAGTCCACGAAATGCGCGAACCTACTAATGTCTCGAAACAAATGGGACTTCCACTGCTCATAGAAAGGCTTGCTCGACCAGCTAGTTTGATTGATACGTTTGACGAAGATCCGCTGGAGAACCCATGTTGCAATTTCCTGAATCTTGATATTCGCCCTGATAGCGAGACGTGGGGAAAGACACCACCGTATTGGAAAAAAGGTGTTGGAAATGTTTTGGTTGCGAGGCAGGACAAACGAGATCTTTCCTATTATCAATTAATCGCCATTGCAGCATTCCTCGAGTTCATGGCTGTGCTTATGAAAGTTCCAATGGATCGCTCTGGGAGAGAGACATTTGTCCGGATAATGTTCACCAAAGAGACTTTCGAGACGTTTTTCTTCGACATGTTTATACACAAAATGAAAGCTGGCAACAATGATATCGATGGATTTTGCAATATGACATCTCCTTATAGCAATTGTGATCGCCTAGCTTGCTAATTATGGAGGCGAGGGCTTGAAAGTTGTTCAAAGGAACTGGGAAGTGAATATTGGCGCTAAGTTCCCGGTTATTTTGGGAGTGTTAGGATGAATCAACGGTCTGAGAAGTGCCACGATAAGGGCGCTGTTTCGAAATGGCATATTGCTGGGTAATGGACGGCGATGCGATGCCATATGACTCTTGGATTAGAGTGTGTATGATTGAAAGGTTTTGTGGATTCACTTTCCTAGATATGAAGGTATTAGCATATCCTCTAGCTCGAAAGCCTCCCATCTGTTTTGGGTTTTGGCGAATCAAATAGCGATAGATATTATAACCTTAGTCCTTAGTAAGGAGTGGAAGCAAAATTTCAGTAGGTAGATATCAGCACTACCGTGCATCTCATCTCATAATCTCTTTCTGTTCAGATTAATTTTTGACATATCTTGTCAGAGTCTTTCCGTTGCTGTGAAAATTTTCTGTTCCTTTTCCTCTAGCGTGATTTCTTTTTCTATTTTACATCGAGGAGATAAACTTTTCTAAATTCTCATATCAAAAACAAAATTGCATCTGTACTAGTGAACACCTAGAATTAATACCTACCTACGTGGCTACTACAGCTTCGATTGAATACGCCTTCCCGCAGCTAGCAGCATAAGAACTAGGTAGATGGCAGTAGAAGTGAAATATTCATGTTCTATTTGATCTAGCTACGGCCTAGTGCCGAAGAACTAGATAGATGCTGTAGCATTAGAGCAATATAAGATCTTACTTACCTCCTGGCAACAAGCTCGATATTTCTCTAACTTCCTTCAGTTATCTTCAAATTGGGGCATTTCATAACATAATACTACTGACTTGTCCTCATTCAAAAAGGAATTCTCTGATTTCTTTCTGCCACCCGAAAACCTTCAATAACGATTCCTATTCATAACGTTTGGTGAGTATTAATTACTTTCAATCAACCCGCACATAAAGCTACCCCCTTGTTTCTTCGTACTAACCCCTAGCTCCACAGATACCTTTTCTTCAACCCATCGATCTCCACAACGTTATTCGCAAACCCTTAAATTATCTACCCCAATGTCCTCACGCGGCATCCTCAAGTCAATATTTGGCCCGCGGGTCTCGACCTCCTCCTTTGGTCCAAAAATAGGGCACCCAAAGTGCGGATACTGTACAAAGAATGCTTCGATACCATGTACAACCTGCAATTCCACCTGGTATTGTAGACAAAAATGTCGGGAACTTGATCGTCCTGTTCATGACATGATCTGCCAAACCTATACCGATTTCATTGCCGCAAATCCATGTCCTAAAGACACCCTTGATAACAAATACAGACTCGGTCTCCTACTCCCTGTTGACTCGGAACAGTTTCAATTGGCTTGGATTGCGAATGAAGCCCGTGGAAAATCCGTGACAATGTTCACTAAATCCCACGACCAAGACCGCATCAATACCCGTGAGACGCTGGTGGATTACAACATGACAAGCAAGAAGTTTGATCATACCCTCTTTTTGGTCGTTAGAGGTGACTTCCTTACCGGTGACTGTTTACCGAATGCTTGTATCAATCATCTGATGGGTGGAAATCTGAAACATTCCTTGAGGGGTCCGGTTGCTGTTGTTAGCGAGCGTGGCCATGGTCTGTCTAGAAGTCCCGAGCATTTTCAACCATGCGATTTAAGAATTCTTATCGACTTTCTCTTTCACTATGAAGGAAAGCCAAAGGTTGAGATTGGACATGCATGTGGGAATGATTCGAAGAACGTGTTGGTTACTTCGGTAAACCGCTTCTTGAAGTTTCTCAAGGGAAAAGCTGGGAATGGCGGTAGAAAATCCACAAACACCCTCTTTGATGGCGAGGATAATAGGGTCTACAGACACCGAGAGGGAACTTTCACCAAAACGGACTGGGTTATGGACTCCGAATCTTTCCTTCCGAGACCTATGGTTCAACACTCAAAGTCTAGCAACAACTTTGGCAGTTTCAAGGAGGATGGCTCTACGGTTCAGGGCGCATCTTCCCCCCCGTGGTATATAGTTTATCGCCCAAAGTCTAGCATCAACTTTGGAAGTTTCAAGGACGATGAATCTACGGTTCAGGACGCATCTTTCCCTCCGATAAACAGACCTCAGCGCTCAAAGTCCAGCATCGACTTTGGCACTTTCAAGGACGATGGATCTGGGTTTCATCGTCCTGAACTGTCTGTCCTCCCAGATTTCCTCCCAGATTGTATTACAGAACCAAGAACCATTCTCGCACACTCCCCTAGACGCCGGAATAGCGATCAAGGTCTTTCGACAAATAAGATGACAATCAAGAAGTCTGCTAGCATTGACAGTATGGCAATTACCCCAATTGCGAAGGAAAGTAACCAAGTCAATCGAAATGAGAACATTATTCCAAGTCTTTCGAATAAAAAGAATATGCCTATCAAGAAGTCCGCTAGCATTGACAGCATAGCAAGTACCCCAATTTCAAAGAAAAGTAACCAAGTCTATGAAAACGACAACATCTTCATTAAAACTTCCGTTGAAATTTTTAATTTCTACAAGTCATCCAAGTCCAAGAATAATCGACATGACCCCGAGTCCATCATACCAGCGACGCCGAAACCATCCGTCACCACCAACACTTCGTTTTTCAAGCCTAGACTATTTTTCAAAGCTAGACTAGCTCGTAAGGGTAAAAGAATCTGAAAGATAGACACGAAATCACCCTTCTTCAGTCGTCGCAAATCTCACGCTGGCGAGATGAATCGCAGTGGTCAGCCGTCGCAACGAGCTGGTTCAAATATGTCGCCACGGACCATTTGAGGATGGAATATTCTGTGCTCATAGCATAAATATACTTCTACCGAGAAGATATCTAAAAAATAAATGGGGGGAAGGCGGTTTTTTTGATTGATATCGTTGATTCTTTTAATTCTTTTGATACGTTTGGTTCTTTCGGAGCTGGGCGCATGGATGTAGTTAGCTAAATTTTCCATACCTGAGTTAGGGGAGGTTGGGTGTTTATTTCATTCTTTTAATATCTTTAGGGCAGACACATGGAGATAATTTAATGATGCTATACGTTCTTTTGGCAACGTTTCTAGGAAGCTTAATGTTTATTTACCTATTTTTCAATTTCGTGATGTCTCTCTTATCATGGTAGATACAGATTCAGAAAATGTTATAATTCGAGTAGTCGAAACTTATTGTGAAGAAATAGATAGTCTGAGGAAGATACGAACCTCTAGTCTTTCTTGTGCAAGAATTTTGACTTTCCCAATTTCTAACTCAACACCTAAATTGAATCCAACAAAACAACTACAACCACAGCCACAACGAATGACCAGCAATGCAATGTCTTGGGGCAGTCAAGCGTATATGAAGATTAACAATCTACTCTGTAGTGGCCCTGACTGCTCATTTGGAGTCAAAGCTATTGAAATTCACTGTACAGGCGACCTAGCAGTTCTTCGTACTCCCCAATACACCGAAGTTATGATTTTAGACAACCATTCCATCTTCAGAACCGAAGAACCGACGGAAATTTCCGTGAAGATGGGAATTCAAATCCTCACCCAAAGGAATGGGCTCATAAGAAACCGTGGGTCGATTATAAATCTGAAAATAATGTCATATCGAACTTTCTGAAAGTTGATACTCTACAATGGATGAAACTACTACGACTGTCACATGCATTTTTGGTCAAACATTCGGTAATTCATTTTATGATTTGTTTTTAAGAGAAAATACTGTGACTAGCCACTCATTTATGCACCTTTCCTCGACTAGAACTGTTGCTAATAGTGCTTGCTGCAGAAAACAAAACCTAGAAACTCCCTCAATATCTCTGCCACGATCCAGAAAATTGGTACTGATATCCCCAGTTCTTTACTCCGTCACGCCTCCAACACCTAAGCATCAAATGGAGAGATAGCAGTAGACCATCCAATTTCTCCAGCTTCAATCTTAGTTTTCTTCAAGGTTTCGAAATACTCATCAAAGGCTTCCCTATTCAAAAGTTCCTTCGTAACTCTCTCCTTCTCGGCAACTGGTGGGTTTCCATCTTCATATTGATGAATTAGATCTCCCATCTTCACATACATAACACGGCGGAAATAATTGGCGATTGCTTCGACTTGCCGAATAATAATAGATTTTCGATCTTTTCTGGCAACCAGGATTGTTCCTATTTCTCGAAGCCAAAATTTAGCCTCGAGTTCTCTTGGAGATAATCCTCCCCAGTTTTCATCCTCTGGTTTCTTCAGAACTTGTGTTCCACCTTCGCAATGAATAACCACGGCTGACACTTTTGAGGTGTTGGACTGTGCTGCAAGGTAAATAGTCTCATGCGCAATTAATAGTGGGATCACCCTATCGAAGCTATATTTCATATGGAAATCCAGCATTTCTATGGGCTTGCGATCGCGAAACCAATGAGAAGTAATGCGAAGGTCTGACGGTTGAACATCTCCTATCGCTCTGTACTCTTGATTTCTTTGAACAACGATCATAGAACCTCGCCATGCGAAGGTCATGCGATGGTTTGCCAAATTATTGGCACATTTGTTGAGCGGAATGCCTTCGGGGTGAAGATTAGTAAATTTAATCATTTCAATCTCCAATTGGCGGCAAAGATAGTATCTTGCATTGTCTGGAAAGTTCTCAATGAGTCCTTCGTTTACTGGCAAGGTTTTACTTCCCCAATTCGAGTATTCAGGTCCAAGGTATTCGGCCGCCATTGGTGGACTGGGCTTCTCAATAACGGAAAGTTAGGTTTCACTAGGCAGATAATCATATTGAATCTCCGAGTCCTTGGTAGAAGTACAACCTTAAAAATTAATGCTGAAATTGAATGATAATGCTTTGTAGCCTCACGGCCATCGATAGTATATGTCTAATATCCTATAATTCCTTGAGGGATAACCTCTCTCTATTTCTACAATATGTTTGATGTCAGGTCACGCTTCACGCTTCGCACGACAAGTCATAGGATGAAGTCTCTGATTTTTGATCACTCTCAACTAGCTCAATGAAATAGACCTTTACTGTGTAGATACCAGATAACTCGCAATGAAAACCAACAAGATGTTCATATTGCCTCCATTTCATAGATCAAACATGAAATGGAGAGATCTCATTCTCCCATGTTTTGTCACCCCCGTCTACCTTTCGCTTCTTGAATTCCTCAAAATATTCCTTAAAATACTTCTTACAGATGAATACCTCCATGAATGATTCCCTCTTTAATCTAATCTGTTCCATGGGTAGTCCTTCTTCCTGTGGACGGATGGCAGCCATGGAGACCTGACAAGAAAAACAGAAGGTACCCAAAACCTCGACATGGTGTTCCGTCAAGCGCTTGAGATCTTGTCGAACTAGCAAGAATGTATCTGATTTATCATCCTCCTTAAGACCCCATCTATGACTGCTCGCATCCACAATAAGATTGAGATAGCGAGCGATATCATTTTCAAAAGGATCAAAGCTCAGTGCGTTGGATTTGAGAATGTTTTCCTCCCTCCATTCCTTCTCTCCATCTACGAGCAGCGCTCTAGAAAGACGAAGCAAAATGGGCAAACCAATCATCTTGGAAAGACCTGTTGGCTGCTGCCGAAAAATGGCATCGTCCTTGGCGATCTCCGTAACAAGGTATTTGGGCCTGAGCAGGAAATGGTCTTCTCCCCTGCAACAAACTTTCATGGCTCGGACTCTCTTATCTCTGTAGTCGGGACCCAATTGCTTTCTAATTGTATCATATAGGCTGGGATTTTCGGCTTCGAAGAAATCATTGAGTTTTCCCGGCAGACCCAATTCCAATCTCTTCTCGTCCTCTGAACCACGTCCGTAGGCCTTGAAGAATCCTATTGCAAACATAAAGTCCTCAATGCTGATATCGAGGTAAAAGTTCTTGTCGTCGGAAATTTCTCCTTTGCCAAGTTTGAACTGCGCGCGTTGATTGGCTAATCTCGAATATGTTGCGTCATCGAAATGCGTAGCGCTGCGAATGGCAAGAGCACCTCTCCATTCTTGACCAACAGAATTCGATGTGAGAGTATAGACACATTGATTTGGTTTCGAGCCATCGACCATATGACTATCACGATGGTTAATCCACAAAGCGTGGCCAAGTCTCTTGGTCGAGATATCTGAATCCGCTCCAACGCCGAGAAGACCAGGAAATTCCCCTCTCAAATCGAGCAGTGGGGTTGATGTAAATCTGTCATGATATTGTAAGTCGTTCATGATCCAGATCAGTTGAGGTGTCTTTGAATCTTGAGGGAGAAGGATGGAGAGTCTTGCTTTATTGGCAGGTCGTCTCAAACTAGATGGGAGCTGGGCGATGCCGGCAAAATCGGAAAATGTCTTGCACACTAGCTTATGCGATTTCCAATCTCTCTTCTGGCAATCCACGCTGCAATACCAGGTGCATTGGCAGGCCGAGCACCTTGTCGGTGCAGCATGTTCGCAAAGCGCACATTTAGGGGAAGCGTCGGTCATGTTGGTTGGTGTCTTCTGAGTTTCTCGGTTAAGGTGAAGATCTATTCAGGAATTGTATATTAGCTATATCTGATCTCAAGTAGAATGAATTTGGTAGTTCAAGTCAGAAGTATAAAGAGCAGAATAGGAGGATTGAGGCCAACATACAAAAAGAATACTGGAGACGAATGACTTACCAGATAATTTTAAGTCTGACTCTAGGGCAAACGCACTCTTTCTCGAATAATTAGATGATATTTCGCTTTTAATCCTTGCCGATTCCAAATGATTCCGGAAAGAAATGATGATCGTAAGATCTGAAGGTCATGAAGGAAATTGAAATTGAAAGTGTAGGGGTTGCAAGGTCAACTAGAGTTCCAGCCAATATATTCACTTTTCTCTCTTTATCTTGATGGTTTAATAGGTGAAAAGATGGCTTGCAAAGCAAAAGAATGTGTGAGTCATTTACGTAATGATGCGCAGTCAAAGAAGTCTGGTCTTGCAACAAGGCTGTGCAAAAAGAAATTAGGGGAAAAAGAGAAGGGGGGAAAAGGGGTGGAGATTATCCGAGAGATTCACTGAAGATATCCGAGATGGACACCAGAAGACCAAATTGAAAATTGTTGAGGATTCCAAAAATTGACCTTAATTTGCGGGGAAATTTACAGTAAGATCTTTCTTCTTAGGTAGCAACATAAGTTTGAGTGAATATAATATTGTGCGCCACCCAAGTCCTGTTGACCCAACAATTTCGCACTAGTGTCTTTGTCTTTTAGCTCACCTTCTCTTCAACACTACAACGTTGAAGTCGCACTAAATGGTTCTTATACCCTCAAAGCACTCTCTACTACTCACATAACAACCATATCGGCGCCAAAAAGCGCAGAGTACTTGCCCCAGTTTCTTCATCTCCATTCAGATTCGTTTTACTACTATCCCTAGACCCAAGAACAAATCCATCATACGCAAACATGGTGGGAAAAACTGGCTGCTGCACAGTTTGCACGAAAGCATGTGCGCTCGCATGCCTGGGTTGTAGATTTACGGAGTATTGCTCAGAAGAGTGTCGGAGGAGAGATTATCCAAGACACAAATTACTCTGTGCCTCATATGGTATCATGATTGGATCGGCAAGACCAACCCCGGATGCAAAATTGGCATTCTTCTTCGCTGCTCCTATGGTTGGTGGGCCACAAGTGCCAGAGCTTATCTGGTGGGAAAACAACACTCGCGTTGTAGAAGATGGAGCTGGAAACGTAGCTTACATCAATGTTCTTGCTGAGGGAGAGCAGTATAAAGATCCGGAAGTTGGTAGCACCGCCATATTGAACGATTACGGAAGTGCTAAGCAGTTCAATGATAATGCTCCCGCCGGTCGAGCCCTCGGCCACACTCTCATCGTCCACCATCGCGATTCCCAAGGATCTAACTCGTCCGTCGCAAATATGGGCATCTTTAAGGCCACAAATTACAGTCTGGCAAAGATGTGGAGGGGTCCGGTGGTCGTCTACAGCTTGAAGAATATCAACATGACTTATTCTAGCATCCGTAAAACTCCTCAAGATGTCACAATGTACGACTTTCGAATGGCAATCAATTATTTCAAGTTTTACAAGAAGGAAGAAGGTGGTGCCTCGAATTTTAGTCCAGAAGCACTCTCCAAGGGTTGGTTGTTTCGATTGGAAAAGTCCAGGCCGGAAATCTTCGAGAATCTCATGGTGAAATATGCAGGAGATGCGAAACCAATCAAGGGCGTTCGACTATCATGTGTCAGAGATGTCCATTTAGGCAAAGAAGAGTATGAACCCATGGATGTCTTGCCAAACCATCCTATATTCCACGCCAATAGACCAGATCCTCATGCCGACATCATTGAACAACTTCAAATTCCATTCATAGCACGCAAGATCTGCCCTGATGACAGACTTTATCCAGCCAACAGCGATCCAAACACCCTTCACTACAACCCATTGGAGAACGAAGCAGCCGTCGCCTTGAATCTCATTGTTGACGTCAAGGGTAGGCGGTTCAAATTTCCGAATTTCAAAAACGACTGGACAAGAAATCTAGGATCGGTTATGCTTGTGAGGGGCGACAAGAAAGATCTCACCGTCCGTCAAGCCAAAGCATTGGTAGCCTTTTGTATCAGCAAAGTTGAATGGGAGCACGGTATTGAGTGGTTTCTTCTGTATAAAAATCCAGTATTTGAAGACCGACCCGAGGGTAAGATTTTCGAGATGATGCAGGGTGGAGGACGCGGGGAAATAAGAGACGATGCAATGTACCTTATGCCCCTAGACAGACAGTTCCAAGTGTTTTTCGACGAGTTTAAATTGGTACATCGTCTCGGTAACAGAGATTTGGGAGTTCCTGGCGATGAAACTTGGGTGGATGAGGTTTCACCATATGATGTGTAAAGTGGTGCGTTCTTATGAGGTCTGGAGAACTGTGATGGATGGACATGCATATACCACCGATGGCAAGATATTTTCGTCCTGGGAACAGTGCGGCGGAGGGCATGTCTATCTGTGGATTTCTGAGATGTTGGGTTAGTTTATTTGATCGTTTTAAGATTACCAAGACCGTTTTACCTAGTAGCCTTCTCGAAGGGACAGATACCAAACATTGATAGGTAGACTTATCAAATTCGATTACATTTTCTCGTTACTAAAATCTCCACTTGCCAAAACAAACAACATTATAGATCTGGATATAAATTGCATGTTCTTAAATTGACATGTTCACTCGCCCAAATTTGATCGTCGTCTCTTTGTGATGTAATGTTATGTGCGTAAAATGTTATGCAATATCATGAATTAACGCCGTGGGCTCTAGATGATTGGTGGGCTTGAAAAGCATTCCCAATCTGGATCGGTCAGCATTTAACCTTACCTTACCTAGGTATCCGTCTGACGCATCTTTCCTAGGCTTCCAGTTTTGTTGGAAATATAAAAACATTTCTCAAAATCTTAATTTTTTTACGCGATACAAATCTTCTCATTCAAACTTCTTTTTTATAGAATCACGACGTTTTGTGTACCAAAGTAGAGGTTTGTGGATGATGACCCCCGCATTAGCCAGCATAGCTCCATTCAGGTCAACAAACACCCCGCTCCGTTTAGACAACATGGCAACCCAGGTTGTCGGCATCATACTTCCGAAACCACTAGCTCCTTCCTTTTGAAAAGTTGGGGGGAAAGTTGGATACTAGGTACTACTAGGTACATACGTAGGTACTCGATCGTGAGTATCTGCAAAGCTTCACCCTAGAGATCTTCACACTGCTACACTAGAGATAAGGAGGCGATTCTCATATGCATGGCCTGAAGCTAAAAACCCTTTGAGGACCCGAACCTCGAATCCGAACCTCAAATCCGAACCATCCTTACGAAGGATTCAACATCTACTTCACTGGAGGTGCTAGCCCCCGGTCTGGAATTCCGATTTCCTCTATCGTGGGATTGATACTACCTGGGTACATGCATATATTGGGCGTGTACTTGATAAGCAGCTGAATATGGGACGATTGTATTCAGAAATGCTTACTTACCTAGGTACGACCACCTGAATCATTGATGCGTATACGGAAAATATCTTCCGGGTTGACCGAATTATACCGTCAGAGGCCGTTTATTTCCACTCGAATTTCGCCCGTTTGACGAATGAACACTTCAGTGCATCGGATCCTGCTGTGTCTGAACTTCGCAGACAGATCGATCTCTCGAGATTATACCTTACCCATGGTATTCAATCTTTTCTCCGGACAAATGGTTTATTTAAATCACGCCAGTATATACGGGGTAGATTTACCCATCACAGTTTTGCCACTATCTATTGTTTCTACCAACCGTTATTGAAAAAGGTACTGGACACCCATAGAGATTTTGATTTGGAATTATATTCTACAGAGGAAATCCATGTGGAAGAAGTTTGTGCCCACAGGGTATTCCTCGGCCTACAAGATATCGATCATTTAACTTTCCTTCCGCTATTCAGTCAAATAATCTTGAGGAATTAACAAAAAGAGACGACCGAGTACATACGGAGTACTTCAGATGGAAGAAATTAGAGATTCAGTACCTAGGTAGGTAGGTAGGTATATAATTATTTAATTATATATATCCGAGCTGATATAAAACGAACCACCTTTTTGTCTCATTTGGTTCTCCATTCTTCGTGGCTAAATGACAACTTTCAGGTACATACTGACCCGCTAAGATTAGAACCATGGGGAAATGGACATTGACAAATCACAACTGATATTCTCCGGTCTCACCCCAAAAGCATGCAATCAACACCTCGCGTAAATTCCGACCTACAATCAAAGGAAGAGAAATTCATATTGTTTTCATGAGCGGTTTTGGCCCGATTTTGACTGAGATCGACCTTGGAATCTTGGATATGTATTCGATACATATTCTATGCATATTTCTGTATGCAGGATACCAAGGAAACGGCTCACGGCAACGCCATGTATTATGTATTGTACTCTGCTCATCCAGCGCAAGGTCATCGATCCCGTCTATTACTGGCCGCCATGAGCAATACAAGCATTCAGAACCGTTATCGCTGGTACCACCTACCCCCAAAGTTAATCAAAAGTGGGATTCACAAGGATGCCATATCACCAAAAAGTTCCAACAGCTTTCGAAATCTCGCCTACCCGTTCTAAAGTTCAGTTCATTGGATGCTGGTAATCAAATTCTCGCCACATCTAAGTCTCCTCGACGCGTAGATATGCTGGTAGCAATTCTGGAAGGTCGAGTTCCAACTTCCTACCAAAGTGGTGGAAATCGTGCGAACTTGGAGGATTTGTATACGGCAAATTCGGTAACGGTAATGCACGGGCTTAACAAATAAGAAAAAACAAGCTCTATCAAGCTTTGCGGCTTGCATTTCCAAGACAGCTAAGCTTTGCCAGTCCAGATTGAAGGCGGGTATGGTGGCGGGTCCGTTGCTTATCGGAATTCCCCTAAAAGGCAGGTGAATATGTCTATTGACGTATTAGATCGCACAAGAAGTTCTCTTTGGCTTTCAAAAGACGGTATAACGGAAATTACTTAAATTACTGAATAATTGAAATAGATATCTCAAGGTTTGTGCATGTCAAAATTATCCGGAGGATTCGAAAACCCTTGATGGGTGTAACAAGTAGTTACAACCTTACACCATATTGGGATTTGCTCCACAATAGCACGCTTCGTTTCTTATCTGTTTACAAGATAGGTTTACAATATCCCATTGGTTTCCAGTGTAATGGTGCCTTGATGATTTCTACATAAGTCTTTGGTACTCCCCAAGACTTTCTTTCTTCTCTTCAGCCCTTTTTGATCTGCTGTGAGCACTAGCTTTCGAGATGGACTCGTCACGAGAGACTGACGTCGTTTACGACGATAAGACTCCTGAAACTCCAGATATTACCAAGACTTCTGAATCTCTTGACTCCAAAGATATCAAGAATGACAAATTTGAAAAAACGCCCTACGAAACCGAGCTCTCATCTAATTCTGATGAAGAAGGACGTGGAGGAGAGGTCAATGCTCTTGAGACTGCGGAGGATATTGTTACCGCAGTCGTTAGTATCGACGACGATCCGACCATGAACCCTTGGACGTTTCGCATGTTCTTTATTGGTTTGTGTAACCCCTGAGCCTTTTACTACCTCGATGCTGACAAGTCTTCAGGCTTGGGTTTATCTGCTTTCGGAGCTGTACTCCAAGAAATTTTCTACTTCAAGCCTCAAGTCATTTATGTATCAGTCAGTAAGTTTATGATATCCACTCCGGTGCTTACTCTGTGCGTATGTCTAATGATTATTAGTGTTCTTGACTGTTATCGCATATGCCATTGGAGAATTCATGGCTATTGTCATCCCAAGATGGGGTGCTATCGGTCGATTCCTCAATCCTGGTCCATTCAATCAAAAAGAACATGCCGCAGCTGTCATCATGGCATCTGCTGCTGCAGTTTCCGCTCTATCGACAGAAGTATTGGCAGCTCAAAAACTTTGGTATGGAGGATATCCTAGTCAAGCTGCTGGTGTATTCTTGACTTTATCTTCACAATTGATTGGATATGGTGTCGCAGGTATGATGAGAAATAGTCTTTTGTGGCCTACCACGATGCTTTACCCAGCAAATCTTCCCATTACTACTGTCTTGGAAACTTTACACAAGCAAAAGTCAAGCAATAAGAAGAGAATGAAGGTTTTTTGGATCCTCTTCTTCGCTATGTTTATTTGGGAATTACTTCCTGAGGTACGTTACGTCATTTATTCGAGCTCTTTTAGAGTATTTCTAATATTATATAGTACATCTTTCCACTTCTTATTGGTGTCTCCATTTTCTGTCTTGCCGACCAACACAATCTTATCTTCACCAATCTTTTTGGTGGTTCCAACGGAAACGAGGGTGTAGGATTCTTGTCCCTTTCTTTCGACTGGAATTACATCGCTGGTTTCGGATCTCCTCTATGGCTGCCACTCCAAACTCTGGTCAACAGCTTCATCGGTACCCTCGGCTGCATTATTCTATTCATGGCCGTATACTATGCCAACATTTGGAGAGCACAAGACTTCCCGTTCTTGTCTCAAGAGTTGTTCAATGGCGATTCAAACTTCACATTCTATGACGTTTTCAATCAGTCATCGATCCTCAATGAAGATTTTACTGTAAACGAAGAAGCACTTGAGGCTGGAGGTATTCCTTATATGGCTTCCACCTATATTGTCTACCTCATCACATCCAACATGGGTTTTACCGCTAATTTTATCCACATGTTCCTCTGGAATTACGATGAGATTAAGGTGGGATGGGCTTGGGCTAACAAAGCCACACTTAAGAGGATGTTAACTCCTTCTAATTATATGTTCTGGAAAGGAAGCGATGGCAAACGTACCGAAGAAGAAAAGCAAGCTTTGAGAGATGATCCCACAATTGATCCACATTACAAAGTTATGTTGGATTACGATGAAGTTCCTGATTTTTGGTACTTCTTAGCGTTCTTGGCAAGCTTCATCATTTCATTGGTTTGTCTTTATATTATGAAGTCAACTCTTCCATGGTGGGGTTTGGTTTTAGCTATGCTCTTCTTGGTGCTTTTCATGTTATTCTTCGGTGCTCAGTATGCTATTACTGGTTTCGGATTCAATATTCAACCTATTACTCAAACTATTGCTGGATATATATTCCCTGGAGCTCCTCTCGGTAAGTACATATCCTAATATTTAATCCCACTACTAACATTGTAACCAGCAAACATGTACTTCACCACCTTCACCTACAACGCACTTGCACAAGGACAATATCTTCTCCGAGACTTGAAGCTTGCCCAACAAAGCAAGCTTTCTCCAAAAGTAACATATACAACCCAAATCATTGGATGTATTTTTGGTGCTTGTCTGAACTATGTTATGATGATTACGTAAGTTTTGCATTCTCGCCCATCAAACATATTTAACCAGAGCTAACAAATCCCCAGCATCGTCGAGAATCAAACGCCAACCCTCCTCACAATTGAAGGAACCGCCATTTGGTCCGGAGTCAACGTTCAATCCTTCAACTCCCTCGCCATCTCCTGGGCCATTGCCCCCAAGATGTTCTCCATCGGTTCCCGATACCAATGGGTAACCATCGCCTATCTCCTCGGATTCCTCGTCCCCTTCCCCTTCTGGATCATGCACCGATACTTCCCCCATCAACGCATCTGGTCGTACCTCAACCTCTCGATCATCCTGTGGTATTTTGGATATCTCTGCGTCGGCATCAACGCGAGTGTCTTCATGTACTACTACATTGGAGCATTCGGTCAATTCTACCTGCGAAAGTACCGACCCCGATACTTCGTCAAGTGGAACTACCTGGTTTCCGCTGGTCTCGATGGCGGCACTCAGATCATGGTGTTCCTGCTTACTTTCGCGGTCGCGGGTGGAAGTGGAGTTGCCAGACCTTTCCCTACGTGGGCTGGAAATCCGGCCTCCGGAAATGTCGATAAGTGTATGTATAATGAGGCAAATGGTTAAAAATGTTTGGATTGGGGATTGGAATGGGATGGAAGGTTGCAAGGAAGGATGGATGGAATCTTTCGCATGAATGGGATTGGGAATCGGTAATGGGGCAGGGGCTGGAAGTGGATCTATAATGTGCTTTAGATGTTAATGAGTAGATGTATATACACCCCTTTTGAATCTTCATTATCATCATCATATGCTGATGTTTATTTTATATACTTGTGAGCGAGCAGTGCGCTTTGAAAATTTCTATAATTACATTATCCACCGTGAATTTATATCGATCTGCCTAGCTCATGCATGATGGAGCGTGAGTATTTATACACTGCTTGCGAGCTTCACATTTTAAACATTGTTGATATAAAATAGTTCTACATACACTAGCTCGACACACAACAATAACAAAAAACATGACACAATTATACGTGGTATATAGTATATAACCACGAGATAGGAATTAATAAATAATTTTACAATCGGCATTTTTAGACCGGCATTTTATGGGGTCGGTGGCACGCATGCATATGGTTATGCCAAACTTCTTTTGGGGGTTCTTAAATTGTTTCTTCTTCGCTCTTCGCTCTTTTCTCTTGCTAACGCTAATTTTAACGTCATATTATTAGATGGGGTATTATTACCATTATTAACTACCTTACCTAGGTGCCCTATTATTGTTGGATCAATCTGCTGATCCGGCATGAGATATTCGATGGTGTATTTGGTATATTTGTTGTATTATTGTGTATTAGGTGGGACTAGTGGGCCGCTAAGTATATATTTAGAAATCCGTCTACGTTCGAGATATCATACATTCCAAATTTCCCCACGAATTGTTAGCCGGTAGAGAGTTCAAATATCGATTCATTATTCATTTATTTGGGTTGATTTATTCTAATACTTTACTTCTCTGCCTATTTCTAAATCTAATGCAGTTCTTTTTGCCATGCTGTATATATGTGCTATTCATACTTTTCTTATAAAGTGAATCTGTCTACCTCACCTCACTTCCCCTAAAATAATCAATATTTGAAACTCCCAGGTATGGTGGAGACTCCTGGTTGCGAAATACTGTATTTTCGTTCGAATGTTAATAGATTATTGATATTAACATAATTTCAAAGTGTAAAATATTTTAGATTATATTAATATATATTAATAATGTTTTAATTGATTAAGTTATATTAGAGTAGATTATTATATAAAAGCCTAGTGCTGTATTAGAACGCACTAGGCGTTCTAGTAGGTTCGCGATGCTAGTCGAACCATCACGTGACTAGCACGTGATGGTCACGCGACCTGTAGGTCACATGATTTTCCCAACAATAATACGATCTTTATGTTACGGGCACTGCATAGAGTGAATCGAATAGATGTTGGTCCAAACTCTCTGGTACGGCTCAAAAACACGCGTGGTTTGGCAGTAGAGCTAGTTAGATCCGGCTCTGATCGTGTACTTGAATGTTTATATAAACTCACTCCTTCATCCTGAAGATTTCCCTTCTATTCTTGATTCCAAAAATACGAACAACATCTCCAATCAATTTTATCAACTTCCTCTTACTTCATCATGCGTGGTAAGATTGCCAGAGAAAGAGATCACAGGCGCTATTATATGGAACTGGCCAAAAAAGCATATCCTGAAGATAATCCTGAAATTGCTTTGCAGAAATATGTTCTCGAGAGTTGGATTCCGAAGGTTAAGTTCATGTATAAAGGTTCTCGCTATTTTATTAATGATGGTATGTTCCCTATCTTGAGTTTCTAGTCTTGAATGCTGGAAGGAGTTATATCATTACTAACACTTGATAGACATTCTCCACTTCCGAGATAAAGAACTCTGCATTGCCAGATTTGAGATAGTTACTGGCAAAGGTCTACGATTGTTCCTGAATAAACTCCAAAATCCAAATAATCTACAAGAAATCGACCATGTGACAGAAAGTCAGTCATTAATTCGAAAGTTATTTAAACATCGGAGTGAAAATCAATGGAACTTACCAAGAGATCACAAGAATCATCTCTTTAATTTCCCACGGGGTATGTTCCTGCTACATCAATATTCTTTCATTGGCTAACATATCACAGAGATACTGGATCAAATATTCAAATACGCCCTAATTCTCCCCGATGGCTTTCTATCCCCAAGATTAGTGACCTCTAATTGGAGGAAGGTTTACAGTGAACCAAAATATATTGTCACTTTTCCAGAACCCAAGTTTGAAAGAGAACACATCCCTGACAATATCCGCTGGTCATTCCCATACAACATCGAATATTTTGACCATTTTCTTCCATCATTGAAACGACGATCTCTGCACGATAAAAACGGGCCATACACCGAACTCACCAGAATTCTTCGTCCCAACATCGACGCAACTCTCCTTCGAACATGTAAAGCGTTTCATGAACTCGGTTCCGAGATGCTGTATGGCAAAAACATACTCACCTTCGATTTGGGAAATCCATCTATCGAGACAAGTCCTCCTTCATATATTGGAAAGACTTCGTACCTGCCCGATCCAAATAGGCCTATCATGAACGATGAGCTCGGAGAAAATAAAGATGTAACTACCAAGGCTATTCGACAAATCCAGAGCAAAGCCCCCATCAAATCGATTCCAGGATGGTGTTACTATGACCCCTTCATTCGCTTCCTCTACCATATTCGGCCCCACAACGCCGCTCATATCAAGACGTTGCGGTTTGAGGGAGAAATCAAGACACATATCTGCAGTCCCCACTCTAACTGTTACAGATGTTATCAGACTGATTTGATCTCGAGCTTGAGACTTTACATCCCTTTCATCAATCACTTCTGTACGGGCTTGAAAGAGTTGATTCTATATGTGGGCCATGATTCAAAACTTCAGGTCTTGACTTACGCCCAGCGACAAAGGGAATTCGAAGGGGCGTTCGGAAAATTTCTTGAAAATGGGATTAGAGAGCTCAAGACTGTTAGAGTTCTGACCATCGTTCCAGCTGGTTCGAACTATTATACACCTGGTTCGATCTCTCGTACATACGGAGTTCGGGTACAGGTTCATGTCGCTGATGAGACTAGACAATGGTTTAAAGAACGAGCAAATGCCTGGGATAGTTAGGATAGATTGATGAATACGGAAGCGAGGATTATGTTGCAGAAGTATCTCGTTTAGCTAGCGAAGCTTTGCGCATTTATAATCCATGAGGATTTTCGTGGGGACTTCGGATTTGCTTTGGGGGGGGTTTATTATAAGGGCTTCTTAGAGAGCTTTTTTATAATGACTGCAAATTCTTTGCCGCCTTTAGGTATTTTTAAGGGCTGTTGATTTTTATAAATAGTAAGAATAATACTTCGTCAGTTCATATACCATCTGTGCGAGAATGCAAAAGACACATCGCATCGGCTATTGCTTAGTGACACATTTATATTTTAACAATGTTATTGAACTTGTTATTATTGTGTATCGAGCTAGTGCATGTAGAACTATTTTATATCAGTAAATTTTATATAGAAAAGGGCAAGTTATTTTTACAAGATAGAACCATAGTATTATTCAAGTCCCCTCATTTTTATGGACGGTTTTTCTTCTTTACACTCATCTTCTCGCCTCATTTTCTCGCCCTTTTTTTCCTACCTCCTTCCCCCTGCTTCTAATACCTACTAGTACCCCTTTTTACTATTTTCTACCTGCACCCCCCATATTTTCCTCGGCTTCTATGATTAAAAATTCAACAGCAACCTTTTATTAACTATTATACTCCCGATATTTCCTGCTATTCTTTTCTCTTTTTCCCCCTCACTTCTCCTCTTTTCATCGGGATGATACATCATTAATGACCTTATATATCCAAAAGAATGCGAACAATCTAAAGACATTGTTTATTAAAACATGATTCACGTCTTTATAATATTCTCTTTCCCAATTGATACGGTATGATATTTTGCCTAAAACCTTGCAGGTCAAGGACTGTATGAATAATCATATTCTCTCGTGATGAACAATTTCGCGCTCAACACCCTATGAATACAATACATATGATACGAGTACCAGAAGTTTATCCTATCAAACCCTTCAATATCAGACCATTCACAGGAGCCTATCCAATCATTATTACCACAATATACATGATTAAAATTACATATTTCCACCCCCCTGATCCGTTCCACTTTCACTCCCAGCAGTATCATGAATCCCCCAAAAAGGATCAAACATTGCCCCTACATTCCCCACCATATCCGTCCCCATCCCAATCCCACTCCCACTCTCCATTTCCGCTTGTCCAAAATCAATCCCATTCATCCATTGACCACCTCCATCATCCGCATGTCCAGCATTCCAATCTGAGTATTGTTCGTTTCCATTACCAATCTCTAATAAACCAAGCGTAGCAGCGCTTTCGGTTGTGGGTGAAAGGACACCTGTAGTGTTTAGGTTTAGGGGACCATGGGATTGGAGTGTATTATGGCCATTTGTATAGGTGATGTGGTCTAAGGAGAGAGGACCGGGTGTTACGCCGGTGGTAAAGAGAGAGGAAGTTGAGACTTCGAGGGTGGGATTTGTGAAGAAGCGGCGGCTTTGGGTGGTGGTGAAAAAGTGAAGGATTTCTTTGACGTTTCGATACTATAACGGCCGTTATGTCAGTAAATGCATACCCGTCCAATCTAATATAAATATAAAGAATAGGAGATATTCCGGATACTCACAATGCCATCAACATGAGAATTGACCTCTCTCAACCCCTCCAAAATATCCGTAACCTTTTCCAACCTCGCCATGATCCTACCTCTCTCTTCCTCGCTTCGAAACCCTACAATATCTGCTGCTCGTATAATTATATTACTGCATTGATATACACATGTAGCTATTCCCGTATCACTAATCAATGTATGACCAATACTTTGTACTGCATGACAAATATCCAATATCATGATAGCATGTTCGAATGCTTTCCTTTGACAGTATTGCACGTATTCCTGAGGAGTATTTTCCAAAATGGTATCGGATATCGAGTACTTGGTTCCTGGAAATATGAATCGGTAAAGGTCAGTATGACATTGTTGCCATAAAACATGAAACATAACGAATCTTGTTAATTGTGGCGAGTAAGCCCGAAGAAAGAGATTATCTTCGTTATATTGAAGGTTTTCTGGTAGTGAAGAGCGCAGTTGTTCTAATTCTGCTTCCAACTTTCGTAACATGACTTGTGAATCGTATGGATTGGAATTTTCACGTATGAGGTTCCTCGTATATCTAAAGAGAGTATAATCAGCCCTAAATTCGATATAAGAGATCCAGAACGAGAGACATACTCTAAAATTCGATGCCGTATATCAGATATACGAAAATAAAATGTTCTCAGCCCCAAATGCATAGATTCCGCCTCATTATTTCTCGTAGATATCAAAGGAGCAGTCTCTCCCGGTATTACAAGATCAAAATCCTTTTCACTACATGGCAATTGAATATGCATCGAATGCGAAGGACAAACCAATAATTCTGGGAACCCTCCAGCAGAAAGTCTTTCAATATGGAAAATCGACCACATCAATCTCCTTCTACATTCCCTCACCAAAGTCGACAAACTATTATTCTCATAATTCAGACCCAATACAAATGTCATCTTAGCAGCCACAGCTGTGAGCGCTTGAGATTTAAAGTATTCCCTGTGTTCTGTGTTCAAAACGATAAAAGACAATGATGAGAAGAACTTCCACCAATACAGTAGAGGGTCTACTTAAATCTTGCCAAACGTATTTTTCTGCTTCATCCATCCATTTTGGGCTATGGCACGACTTTCATCATCCTTCGAGACGAATGCTATTGATGAGGCACACATGACTTTAACCAAAGCTGGATTTACAGTACCATTGTTCCAATTCCTTAGAAATGTGGCACGGTGAATAAACCCTTTACCAGGGGTTGAAGACACAAATTCGAAATATGCATCTATGTACTGCTTGGTGGTAGCTTTGGAGATTCCAAGATCCCTAGAGCAATTAGCAATTTTCCGACGGAATTTTCAACCCCGAAATTCTCACACTGAACCATCCGTCTTATCACCAACCTCCATCGGACTCCCTCCAGCAGAGACGGCAGCAACCACAGCCCCGGGACTATCACCACTTTGGCTCGTGCTTGCTGGTTGTTGTCTCGGGGCACTCCTCCTCACCCCTCTACTTGTAGATTCATATTCACATATATATCCTTTCTGTTCACACCTCCTACAATTCGGCATCGTTCCACTACATCTCGCCTTATGGGAATGACAGACCCGACAAGCCTTTCTCGGGGTAATTGTTACAGATTTCTTCAAAAAGATGTCTTGGAGACGTTAGGTCACGGCTGTGAAACAATTCTTGGCAAGAACAAAAGATCTTTCGATTAATGATGATCACGTGGAACCGACGATAAACGCCAACAAATATTTTTCACGATATTTCCAAGGTCCGGATTTTGTGCCTTCCGAGATGGGTTAAGGATTGATGTGATCATTTTGAGAGAACTTCGAGATGTTTGCCTGTAAAGTTCACAGACAATCCGGAGAGACCAATTCAACATTTAGTGATGATGGTGACAGCGGTCTTTCCGAATGTGTTACAAGCTTTCATATTTGTACACTCTCCTTGATGAGAAATCTTTCAATCTTTTCCAAACCCATGTTGCTGTCTGTATACTGTTGGTAAAAATCCCAGACGTTCAGAATCTCCGAAGAAGAAGTTCCGATAAACTTTCTACAACTTTTCTTGGTTCGGCCCCCGTTATACCCTTCATCAGCCGGACGCTAAAACCAAGAAATAGAGCGCGTTTCAAGTAGAGCACGTTTAATTCTGCGGTTTTATATCACGAGGTGATGACAGTGGAGACTACAACATTCCACTCTTCCGTATCGATTTTGGGCACCGCATCCAAAAATAATGCTCAGCTTACAAATCTTTACACATCTGAGCGCTTGAACAGAATAGCCGACAAAATCCGCTGCATTGATTCAAGTAATTATCAACGGCACCCCTTTCAATCCTCGGGGTTCCAAGATCTGCATCAAGGTCTGCACAACACCGTTTTTCCATTTCTAGAACATTGGTACCAGCCCATTGTCATGGAGCTGGACATTCCACGCGGATCGATCCGTGCCTATAGAAGTCTTAAATGGGAAACTAAACAAGACGACATGAGTCAAATCACCAGACTGAATGAAATACCCTTGTATGCGTTCGACTTTGGGGATTAATGATTCAGGATACCGATAGAATGGCTCGATTCACAATCCTTTTCTACTTGCTGATGCTTCCGGTCACCAGTGTTTGTCCCGCTGTGACGAGTGGGATTGTGGTGGTTTATACTACCAGGATATCGGGAGTCGTTTCTCTATAGATAAGAGATTCATCAAATCCTATGATGAGATCCGATTTCATGTGGTTCAGAGATTCTGACAATGAACATTGGAAGCGACAAATGATCTAAAAGGCTTGGGTATTTGAAGACTGCGCTAGTATTTCCATCGACCCAGAGTCCTGGCACCGAAAAAGAAGTAAATCAAATAATAACGTCGAACCCTTCTAGTCCATGAAATACGCATCTCCAGGGGTTATTTCCCAGATACCAGATGGCGTTTGAATAAAATCAGTTCTAATTCTTGTCGCACTATCAATCCGTAATCTAGAGTCTCGCTTCCTTGGTTATATCATGTTTAAAGGGCTAGGGTGTATGATGTGACATAACAATGTACTACCTACTGACAGGCTGTGACAGCTTTATAGGATAAGATAAGAATAATTTACTGACGGCACGACTCATTGTTCATAGTAGCTAAATCTTATTTCCAAGGAACCGACCTTCGAGTCATAGAATTTAGAATTATAAGGTTAGTCATATGTTAATATACCATCTCAATCCCAATCCATATCGCATTTCCGTCACGCACAAAATTAAATCCCAAACCCAAAATTTTATCCACGCAACTCAACCCCCACTCCAAACTTTCCATCTTCAACAACATCCTGGTGACATCATACCTCTCTTTGATTGCTCTAGTCTTCTCTCTCCAAAAAAGCGAACAGACAAGTCGTGCAAGCCATGCAAGGACCTCTCCATCAGCGTCGGTCCAAACACGCTACAACTTACCCCGCCAATCCCCATCCCATCCCCCCCTCTCCCTTCAAAAGCTCGTTTCGCTTCTCCCGTTCCACCTCCTGCCACCTTCAAGATTCCCTCCTTACTCCTTCTCAACACTCACAAATCACAAATCACAAATCACAAATTACAAATTCCACTTAAAAACCCCTTTCTTATTTTATTTTTATTTTTCTAAAAAAAAGAAACTAAACCAAACTAAATCCCAGATACAACAACATTCAAAATAGAATAGAATAACCCAACCAAATTAATCAAATCAATCATCCAAGAAAAATCCAAATAAACTAACATCTCTAACACATTATAAATATAAAAATTTCATCATTACTAATAGAGTAAATAAGTATATCACGCACTTCTGAGGAACTAGACTATACTGGACTAGGCTGGACAGTAAAACCAACTTCAGATTATATAATGAGCATGCAGGGGGTTAGCTACTAGGAATGAATGAGCGGAAGCAAGTTTGAGGTATTTCGGGTACAAACGGGGGGGGGGGGGGGGTTATATCGATGCGGGGGATTGGATGAGTATGTAC